>JPFL01000047.1:54914-158254 GCA_000733385.1 Paramecium biaurelia
TATTATTCTATTATAAATTAGTTTCTATATTAAATTGTATTATCTTAGATAATGGAATCAGGTATATTTTAAATGAATTATTATGGAAATAGGCTATATTTGTAAAAAATAATTATATTATATTATAGAATAGAATAATAGAAATTAATGAAATAATATTTTATATAAGCAATAATTGCTTTTAGATTAGACTATGATAATTTTAAAGGTATCACTATAAATATATTAATAATTATAAGGCTTCTTTGAAACTACTCAAAGATCATAAATATCACATAACTTATTCTTACCTAGGAGAGATGGTGCAATAAACAATTGATTTATAATTAATAAAGATTTATCTGTTTTAATTTATATCAACACATAGATCATTATTATTTGCATTCTGGTTTTTCTGTCTTCTTATTATCATTCTTATCACCCTTGCTGCTACTTGACTTCTTTCTTTTCTAATAATATATAATGTTTAATAGATTACAGATTTCTTTTTATCATCTTCATCATCATCATCATCTTCATCATCTTCATCATCATCTTCATCTTCATTATCTAATTCAGCCATTTCTGGTTATAATCCTAAGAACAATTCTATTGAACATGGAATAATAGAATCAAGAAATTCAGTAGCAATGTCAAAATGTTCATTCATTAAATCTTCTTATTTTTCAACTTCTTCCTCATCAAGATCTTTTTTATTTGTAAGATCAAAATCTTTGAAGAATCCAAAGAAACTAGGTGAATCAACTACTTTATCAACAGTTCTAGATGCTCCTGTTTTTTTATTCTTTTATTTCTTTGACACTTTCTTTTAAGTGACATTCTTGCCTTCTTTCCATTCAATATGAGTAGATTCACTTTTTACTGGAGTCTCACCTGCCTTCTCAAATATAAATCTCTTAGTGAGAACTGTATTAGTAAAATAATCATTAGGTGCAAAGGTAAGTTTGATAGTAAAATTGTGACTATTTTCTTCAAGATCTAATTCTACTTTAGTGAGTGATTTCAATACATCCCAATCCTTTTCATTATCTTAACATACATCAGCTAAACATAATTAATATATTTATTACCAATAACAACTGAATTTTTGAGTACCTTAAACCAATAGTCATCAATAGGTTCAGCTGTATTACTCTCAGCTACTAGTGTTTTTTCTGCTTCACTTAAAAATTTATCAGCATTGGAAAGTTCAATATCAGTGGCGGCTCTTTAACCAAGAATCAGTTCATTTTACTTTAAGAAGAAATAGAATTTAAATTCTTACCTTCTAATAAAAAGGGAGATTCAAATGATCATATTCAATTGTGAGTTTCTAAACTTGTTCTTCCAACTCTTCTTCATATTGTTCTTTGCGTTTTAAGTGATAAAAGAGTGCAACTGCTTTCACTCTTTCAGCCACAGGTAGGGTTTTTATCTTAGTAATGACTTCTTCGATATTTGAGTTTTCGTGATCACTCATTAAAATTTATAATGAATTAACAAATACATTTCAAATTCATACTGCAATATCTGGAATTCAGCTCTAAATTTGATCAATAACAATATGAATTATCAATCATGTTAAAGAGAGGAACATTAGCTGCATAAACTATTATAAGTAAAATGTAAATAAGAAATCCTGAACGAACATCCAATTTATGTAGATTACCAATTGATCAAATTGCAGAATTTCAGTAAAAGATAATCAATAAAGATGGAGTCTATGTTGATTATAATGTACTATTAAATCATTCTAAATTAGATTAAATTTTTGTTTTATTTGGGAGGAAATTAACTTGGAGATTGTCTCATCAATTTGTCATACTTTCTTAATGGTGAAATAGACTAAGACTAAAAAATCAAAAAGCCATTAACATCTACAACTGACAAAAGATCTGCCTTATTATTTCAAGTAATCAGATAACCTTTATAGTCTTAATTTGAATCTTAAGAATATCCTCAAATCAATATACCAATGCCTGCACCTACACATACTCTAATATCTCAGTAAGTCCCATAAACTACTAGAAATTCTAGTAGTCGAAAAATGGAATTACCAAACAAAACAAGTAGAGCAAGGAGTTAATCTCCTCTTAAAGAATTCAAGAGTGTTGTACATGTTACCAAAGCAGAAGAATAACCTATATCAATTAAATAACCATAAGATAATCTCACATAAAAATTCATGTAACTAGGTGAGAAATTTTCATAAGAAAAACTATAATAAGTTGTTCCTCCTTAATAAAATGAAGATAATGATAATTTCAAAGAAATTACAGAGATGCTTACTCAATAAGAAGAAGAGTTGTAGAAATAGATTGAATAATTAGATAATCATATTAAAATTGACTCTAAATTGAGAAAAACAAATTTTGATAATAATTCTAATAATACAGCCAGCTTTTCAAACGCAAACAGCAATAATCAAGAACTCTTATAATTAAAGCAAAAATACAATGAACTAGATGAAAAACATAATAGAGCTTTAGAAGAAAACTAGCACTTAAAGAGAATCATTAGATAAAGTGGTGAATAATTAAAAAAACAAAATTAACTTTCACAATCAGGATATAAATAAATCACTGATAATGGTCTAAATCAATCAACAGTCTCTAATTAAGAATAATTTGAAAGAACTATTGAAAAAAAAAATTAGATTATCAAAGATTTATCAAATTAATTATTAGAATTAGAAAAAAATTCTAAGGCTTCTTTTATTGAACAATTACGCAATTAAATTGGCAGATTAGAATAATAAACAATAGAAAAAGAAGAATAATGGTAGATCTAAGAAAAAATATATAAAGAGAAGATTTTTCAATTGTTTTAAAACACAGAATGAATCTATAAATACCTTTATTTATTAGTTAAGTTAAATACTTTTGTAAAATATAAGTTAATCCTTAAATATATTTATTTTAATATATTACTTAAATTTATTATTATATCTTTAAATTTTGTCTCACATTGTTGAGTAATACATTTAATTTGAAGTATTATCTTTCATCATCAATGATTAATTCATAAAACACGTCATAACTTTCATCATCCAATTTATTTGATTATTAAAAATGTCATTAATATAATTATTACTTATTTATGGACAATATGTGTTAAATCAAATAATAAAGGGAATAAAAATTAATTGATAAATGATTCTTAATTCTTGATGTGAATAATATTAATTTTTTTATATCTCTTATAAAATACATTATTATATAATATATTAAATGTAATGTATGATGTCATAAATTTGTTAAATAAAAATGAGAATAAAATCAAAATTCGTTATTGTAAGCACAACTTAGATAAGAATATGGATCTTAATAATAAGTTGGTGCATACTCATCAGTGGGAACTTCACAACTTGTATATTCTTCTTTTATTGACTCTTCTTTTACTTCATCTTTTTTAGAGAGACTCAAAAATTTATCATACGGTTATTCCTTCTCTAGCTATTCTTTTAGTTATTCAATAGCTTGTATGTACATCTATTTTGTAGTTTGATCTTTTATTTTGTTATTGATAAGAACACAAACTTCAGCTTATGTTCCTAAGAATTCAATCCATTTGTGTTATGTTTCCAACTGAATTATCTTTGTTCTAGGATTTATGGCTCCAAATAGTTTTTTGAGGTCACCTAATTCAAATTTTTATTGTTTTGAAGTCTTTTTCTTGTGAATAGCTCTCAAATAGCCATCAACTTATTTATATCCCATTTCTTCAGCCCAATGCATGAATTAGTTCATAAAGAAAGGTACAATCCTACGTTGGAAATTATGTTGTTTCTTAATTGAGTACGGTACCTCAGATTATTATTATTCAGGTTTAATAGTAAGATGAGCATTGATGATATCTAAAAGGTGTTCATCAATCTACATAATAACTTTGCCATTGCATTTTTTAAGAATCTAAGAATATATAGAGACAATACCTAGTATGTGTATGTTTCTTACATTTTATTTGTATTAATGATTTGCAACATTTGATAATTACAATTCATATTGTTATTATAATACAAATTTCAACAAGAATTGTGGAATATTCATTATTAATAAGTTTAATTAATTATTAGTATTAATAAAACTTAATTAAGTTTGCTAAAATCTACATACAACAACTTCTACTATTTCCATCTTCCACTCCTCAAATTCACTTGCACATCCAATCAAATAATCTATTGAAAGCATCATTTCATCATAATCCACAATAAATAATAACGATCATAATGTATCTCAAATCTAGGTAAATATCATAATAAATGAATGAAAGATAACATTATAAAGAGTTCCTATCTTAATTGTAAATAAAATAGTCAATTCAATTAATTAATCAAGTATAAAAGACAGTATTTATTTTTCTCATTAGTATTAATAGTGTTCAATTTGAATCTATGAATCTGTAAAGGTTTGTGTGTTTCAAGACTTTAGATTTTATCAACTAAATTAGCTGGTAAAATTAATTAATATAATATTGATTATAAATTATTTATATCGTTATATAAATAGTCTTTAATGCATAATTTTTAGGTGTGAATTTAATAATTTTGAAAAATATTTAGAAAGGTTTAAGATTCTTATAATAAAATGATATGATTAATTTTGTGATGATTAACAATAAAGACTTTTCAATTGTAAATATATTTAATTATAATAATTCATTGAATGAATAAAACCTTCCAATAAAATTTCTTATCAAATCAAGTGGCTATCGTAACAGGTGGTGCTACAGGGATTTGTTATGGTATAAGTCTAGCATATTTGAAATATGGATGCAAAGTTCTTATCACAAGTAGAAAAGAGGAAGTGTTAAAATAATCATGCATTACATTAGCTAAAGAATCAGGTAATAACAATATTGCATATTTTCCTTGTGATGTGAGAAAATTTGAATAAGTAGAAGCAATGGTTTAATTTGCATTAGACAAATGGGGAAGAATAGATATTTTAGTTAATGGTGCAGCTGGAAATTTTTTGGTTCCTTTCGAAATGATGAGTGTAAATGCATTTAGATCTGTTATGGAAATAGATACATTTGGAACATTCCATGTAATTCATGTATATATAAGTAGTGTTGTAAAGCAGTTGTAGCCAAATGGATGTCAAAAAATGGAGGTCTTATTATTAATATTAGTACTACTCTTCCACATTGTGGAGTAGCACTTTAATCACATGCTGGAACAGCTAAAGCAGGAATAGATGCTCTTACTAGACATCTTGCTGTAGAATTAGGACCTAAGAAAATTAGAGTTGTAGGTATTGCACCAGGAGCTATAGAGAAATCTGAAGGTTTTAAAAGATTAAGAATGGATGATAGTGTAATTAATAAATCATATTATTAAAGTCAGGTTTTGGAGAAGACTTTGAAAAATTATTACCATTACAGAGAGCAGGAACAAATGATGACATTGCACCTTGGGCTCTTTTCTTGGCATCTGATTGTGCAAGTTACATTACCGGATAAACAATTATTGTTGATGGAGGAGCAGTAAATACTTTTCCTAATTTTACTCTTTTAAGTAAAAAGGCAAGAGACATGTTATAACCAAAATTATGATAAATTGGATATAATAATAATATATAATTTATATTATATTATATTATATTATATCTTATGATATATTAAAGAATAGTAAGAGAGAGCACACAAAACTTTAATTACCAACCTTGAATTTGTCACCTATTAAATCTTCAATTGTTAAATCTTACTCTTCATATATAATATTATATATATTCTATAATATTATATATATTCTAGCTGTATTGTTTAGTCATTGTTCTCAAAATTGTTAATAGTTCTTTCTTCATTTGTTATTTAATCTATTCACATATTGAGTTGCAAATAGTTTGCTACCTATAAAATTCAAGTTTAGAGAAGACTTCCCACATCTTAGATTGGATGTCTTCATTTGAATGAATTTCTATTGTACCTAGATACTAGATCCACTCATTATAAATAATTATCATGATTGTTATATCTCAACATACTTGACAATCTGTTTTCGAGAAGCTTGTTCAATTATTTTGATTGTTCACTTGCACTTACACTTAATCTAAATCTTTAATTGTTTTATTTAAGACATTCAACATTTTTATTGAATCTCCTTCTTCCTTGTACATAATCACTCTTCTCCTTATACTCTTGAATGTAGATCTTCTATTTAAATTGTAGAGACTTGTTTTTTTATTACTTGACAATCAATTCTAATGAAGAATTAGGTATAAATCTAGTTTTATTCTTTAATGGAGCCAATTCAATAGTATTGAGTTATGTTTTTGGTTTTTTAATACTAACCACAGTGAATGGAGTCTCTTATATAGAAATTGATCGACGACGTGTTTAATCAATGGAATTGTAATGTTATTTGTTTATCTCTCTTAATATTGATTTCTTTAATTGTTCTAGGTTGCTAATTGGATTATTTACACCATCTACTATTTCCTTTAATAAATACATTTATTAATTAACGAATAAATATATATGTTTGTTTCACAATCCAAGGTGTTAGAATGTAAGTTAATCATATTATCATCAGAATGTTTAGTAGATATCACCAAATAAGTTTTGGGAGAGTAAATAGATCGAGAAAATAGAGGAGCTGTTCTTAATAGAATCAAGGAGATTACTCTTGAGACATTTCAAAGGCATTACTCTGAAGAGATACTCCTTTTATAATAAGAATTGCGTTAACAATCTCAGGCTATTGATAGAGTTAAAAGAGAATATTAAGATAGAGAATAACAATTGATTATGGATGTTGAACATAAATTACATGAACAGTAGATCATACAAGTATAGGAATTAAAGAGTATCTAATAATTATGTGATGAATAAACTGATTTAAATAATAAACAATAAGTAAACATTGAGAAGTTGAATAAGTAAATAAGGGAATCAAATCTTACAAACTAACAATTAAATTTAGAACTACAATAACTTAAAGATAATCAATAATCTATTGATCTTTAATCAAGATATTTTTCTTAGGAAGGATAAGAATATAAATAAAAAGTAGAATAAATCTAATCAGCTTATTCTAGTCTTGATTAGTAATTCAAAACTTTAAAATTAGAATCTGAAAAATAGTTGAAGGATTATTAACGAAAATTATAAACATTAACTGATTCACACATTTTGTAAGAGAGTGAATTGTCTAATCTTAAATTGGAAAATGAATAGCTTAAAATTAAAAAATAATAGGAAGCATAAAAATAAAAGGAGGCATTGGAATAATTGAAGGAAAAAAGTTAAGTTAAAATTAAAGAATATAAACTGAAATTGAAAGATCTGTAGAATAAAGATTAATATATAGTTGAACTTTAGGAATAAATGAAAGAACTTGAATAATAAATTGAATTCTAATCTTCTTAACATAGATAAGCTATCAAGATGTTGGAATAGCAATATAAAAAATAATATACTAGATTAGAAGAAAGTTTAGAATAAGAAAAGTCAGATTTATAATAACAATTAAATTAAAGTTTGAAAGCAACAATTTCAGAAAAAGATAGAGAAATAACAGGGTTAAATTAGGATATAAAACAATTAAAAATGTAATTTTAAAATGAATAAGAATAAAAATAAAAAAACAATTTGAAATTTGAAGAACTTATTCAAACATTTAAAAAACAACTAGAAGAATAATAATCTTAAAATACAGAGATGATTTAAAAAAATAAAATATTGGAATAAGAAATTAGTAAAAAAGATTAGAATCTTAAATTGTTATTAGCTGATGTTGATGATTTAAAATAATTTTCAGAGTAAACTTTAACTACTTTAAAAGAGAATCAAGATTATATGAATGAAATTGAAAGAGAGAAATAATAATAATAAGATATAATTTTTGCTATTTAACATTAATTAGAAATAGAAATTTAAGGATCATTCTCATATTAAAGGTTAGGATAAGAATTGGAACAAAGATGTAAATTGTATAAAGAAGAACATTTTTAAATATTGGATGAATAATTGAAAAAGGAAGCATAATATTAATAAGAAATATAATAGTTAGAATCTAGATTTAGACAAGAAATAGATAATTTAAATAAAGAACATTAAATAATTGTTGAAAATTTTGAGGGTTAAATGAAGAAAGTAAAATTGGAGAATAAATTATAGAATGAAGAGTAAATAAGAGCTTATAATTAATTATAAAAAGAATTAGTATAAAAAAATTAATAGAATGAAAATTTGGAAAAATAGAATAGTAATTTAGTTAATGATTTAGAGTAATATATATCACAATATACTCATAATTTATAATAATTAGAAGAATAAAAAGTGAAAGAGAAAAATTTAATAGAAACTTAAAATAAAAATTTAAATTCTTGGAATACAGAAAAACATTAATTAGTTATGTAAATTGATGAATTGAAATTTAAATATAGATCTATGAAATAAAAGATTGTCAGATTATTTATTAGGTAAAAGGAGTAATTAAATTTATAATTACTTGAGATGAAATCTGTCATTTTAAATAAATTAAAGAATTATGATTCTGAAAATAGATAATTAATATAGAATTCAGTTAAGAAATTCAATCAGGTATTTAATCTAAATAATTTAGTTAATTGATTAAAGTATATAATAAGAAAAGAGGGATAATGATTTTCTAGTTATTGAATTATAAAAGGAAATGGATAAAAAGATCGAATAATTAAAAAGACAATATAAATAAAATGAATAACTAATACAAGAAGAGGCTCAAATTAAATTTAAACAAAAATTACAATAATTCTAATAACATGATCATTCCATTGATGATCTCAAAAATTAATTGAATTATTACATTTAAGAGAATGATCATTTATCTCAAAAACTTTAAGTATAAGATTAACTTAACAGAGAATAATAAAAAAAAGCAGATTATGACTAAAGATAACTCAATCAAACTATTAAAGATTTAGAAGATGAATTGTATACAATATTTATATCAATTTTAGAAATTAAATTCAATAATCTGCTGATTATACTTTGAAAGAGAGATAATTTCTAGAATAGAGATATAATGAACTTAAAGATAAATCAGAAAAGAAAATGGATTAAATCTAAAGAGATTATCAATAGTAAATTTAATAACTTGAAACTATAATCTAACCAGTTTAACAAAGAGCTCTATCTCCACCTTTACATTAACATTCTTAATCATCAAGTACAGGTTTCCATCGTTCTCCTGCAATGTAACAAAACTTATCATCTGCTAAACGTATATTTTTATAAATATCTTTAATCCAGATCCATATTCAAAACCTCCATAATACAGCAGTCCATCAATAAGAACACCACATAAATCTCCTTCAAATGATAGAACTGATAAAACAATTGAAGAATTAAGAGCAGAGATTTAATAATAAAAAGAGAAACTTTCAAGAATGAAACTCAATTTTACAGAATCTCAAAAAAAATCTAAAACATTATCAAAGTTTTGATAAACTATATTATAATTATATTTTATTAAGTTAATTTTATAAGTTAGTTCAATAGAATAATTTCTTATTTTGTAATTAATAATATTATTAAAGAGTAGCCTACAGTATTTTAGTAATACAAATGATTTTAAGGATTATTTGAAAAAAAGAAGATGTCATAACAAAGTGATTTAATGATTACTCTTTGTCTCAAGTTCAATTTCAACATAAAATTTAATGATATTATAATATTTTAAATAAATTAATTGATCATAAGTATTAAATAATCTTGTAAAAATATATCACTGATATCTCTTTAAAACTCCTTTGATGATAAAACTATTTCTTATTTTTGGAGAATTCTTTTTAAGTGAAGTGAAGGATCTATTTGAGTTTCTTTATAGTTGAGTTCGAAATTAGGCATGATTTACAAACTAAGGTATTTCAAAATATTCCTATTCAAATGAAATCTTTCATTCAATCATGATTGAGAATATCATAAAGTTTGATTCTTTTTTAAGGATCAATTAGATAAGGAGAGACATTCTTTTTTGAAAAAGTATAATTACTGGTCGTGATATTTTGAATGATGTCAAAATTGGCTTCTCCATCAAAAGGATATTTACCAAAATAAGATGAAAGAGTATCGCTCCCATAGCCCAAACATCAATATGAAGTCCAATCTTTTGTTTAGTTCCTCATAGTGTCTCAAGTGCCATGTATCTGATAGTTTCAATATTCAATATATCTATGTTGCTGTTTACAGCCATTCCAGCAATTCCAAAATCAACAATTTTCATTAATGTATCATTCTTATTATCGAACATAGGATTTTAAAATGAGTTTGCGATTATGACAATACATCATATCATCACAAATCTATATGAAAAAAACATTCTTGCTTCTTCTTCACATAATTAACCTTTATCTTCATTAATTATAATACATACCTTAGGTGTATGCTTATTCTATGAATATTTGGGTAAACTCTTTAAATAATCAATGAAAAAAACAAGTTTTAATTGAATAAATTGAAACTAAAATTGAAAAATATTCGATTATTCAAAAGATAATAATAATAATTATAAATGTAAATGTTGAAAATTTTAAGGATATTGATCTCAACATTTCAAGGTAAGGATTGAAATTAATACCATTATTGGATGAAAAGATAGAATTAGATTTTAGATGTTAAGTTGATGAAGGGCTAAATGGAATAAATAAAAGAAATAATTGTAAATAGTTGTTAATAACATATTATGTATTCTATAATCATCATCCTGCAATTACTTAAGAAAATAATTGTAAATGAACCTCTAACTTTTAAGTTGTACATTTTATATCACCTATTACATCTAATAAATTTGGAACCATTGATTCACACATTAAAATTTATACAATTCCTATAATGCCTTAATGAATTATTGTCTATCTTATTGTGTAGTTGAATTATATATTTATAAATTGACTATGATTTCTTCTCCTCTCACTAATTAAAAAATAGAAGAGTGCATGTATTTATAAGTAAAGCTTCTTAATATTAATGCATTAATTAATTATAGATTTATAATATACTTAACTTGATTCTCAATTTAGTCTTGATTTCATGGATTAAATATTTTATTTATTGTTGAATAGTTATATTTTCACTTTAATAGTTTTCTTATGTTTATAACAGTTGCTAAAGTCTCTTTATAATAAGAGATAGCATCTGGATCTGTAAGTATTTTCTATAATATATAAAAATCAGATAATAATTTAAATAATTTAAAAATAATGGACGAGAAAAATACAGCAGAAAGGTAAAAATTAGTAGTATATACAGTTCTGAGTAGGTAGTGATCTTTGAAGAGAAAATCACTAAAGTTAATGGAGAGGTGGCAATAAAAAGATATTAGAGAGGAAAGTTTTTAGGAAAGGGTGGTTTTGCTAAGTGTTATGAGGCAACAAATTTAGAGACAAAGAAAGTTTTGGCAGCCAAGATAATAGCAAAAAATAGTTTAACTAGAAATAGAGCTCGTTAGAAGGTAATTAGATGTTTGTAATGAATTAGCTTATTTCTGAAATAAAAATACACAAAAGCTTGCAAAATACAAATATTGTGTAATTTGAACATGTTTTTGAGGATCATGAAAATGTATACATTCTATTAGAGTTATGTTCTAATCAAGTATGTATTATACATAAGATTAATAGACTTTAAATGAATTAATAAAACGTCGTAAAAGACTTACGGAAATAGAAGTATAATGCTATGTTGCATAGATAATTAACTCATTAAAATATTTACATGCAAGTAATGTGATTCATAGAGAGTAATTTGATTAATATATTAAGTCTTAAACTAGGAAATCTATTTCTGAATAAATCAATGGAATTAAAATTAGGAGATTTTGGTTTGGCAACAAAGTTAGAATTTGATGGAGAAAAGAAAAGAACTATTTGTGGAACACCTAATTATATTGCTCCAGAAGTTTTAGATGGAAAAGTTGGTCACTCTTTTGAAGTTGACGTATGGTCATTGGGAGTTATAATATATGCAATGCTTATTGGAAAACCTCCCTTTGAAACTCCAGATGTCAAAACTACCTATAGAAAAATCAGATTGAATTCATATACTTTTCCAGAACATGTCCTTATATCTGATGCAGCCAAAAATCTTATTACTAGAATTCTTAATTTAGATCCAGTTAAAAGACCTACATTAGATGAAATTATGGCTCATCCATTCATGAATACAGGTGGTTCTATTCCAAAGACACTTCCACTTTCTACTCTTGCTTGTCCTCCTTCAGCATCTTATAATAAATAATTTTAACCATCTACAAATTCAAGTAGTTTGAAAATGTCAGTAAATGCTATGCCTCAAAGATTGACTGAAACTACTCCAAACAATTAGAAAAATCAATAAAGACCAGGAAATGGTTCATCAGATCGTTTCCCATGTATTAATTTAACATTATCCTATTAGTATAGAAGCCTAGTTCAAGTGGAAATATTTTAGAAGATAACTTTGGATCTAGTGGTTTAAATAATGCATAAAATGCAGGTTATGGAGGATCCTAAAGACCATAATCATAAAAACCAAATGATATAAGAAGTAGTCAAAGTTAAAAAACACTTACTACTCCTTTTGGTGGAACTGGAATGTAAGGAACAAATTCTGTTAATGCTCTTGGCTAAAGATAACCACAATAAAAATAAGAAATTTATGTTAAAAAGTGGGTTGACTATTCAAGCAAATATGGATTAGGATATCTATTAAGCAATGGTGCCACAGGAGTTTTCTTTAATGATTCTACTAAAATTATATTAGATACCAAAACATTATAATTTGAATATATGGAAAGAAGAGGAACAGATAAATAAGATATTTGTGAATCTCATAATTTAAATGATTATCCTAGAGAACTATAAAAGAAAGTTACTTTACTACAACATTTTAGAAGTTATCTTGAAGGAGAATAAAATAGATAGGATATGGCATTTGAAGAATATGATAATAAATAAGTAGTCTATGTTAAAAAATGGATGAAAACAAGACATGCTATCATGTTTAGATTATCCAATAAAATTGTTTAAGTATTTAATCATTTCATACATAATTTAGGTTAATTTCACAGACAAAACTGAGATTATCCTATCATCTGAACACAAGATGGTTACTTATGTAAACAAAACTGGAGAAAGAAGTCATTATCCTTTAGCAACTGCTCTTGATAGTTAAAATACTGAAATGGCTAAAAGACTAAAGGTAATTATATTAAAATACATCCTTTAAGTATACTAAAGAAATCTTGACACATATGCTCAATGGTGGTAATCCAGGAGAATAAAAACCAAATTAAATGACTGGAACCAATTGGTAAAACTCTGGACCTTGAAAAGAATATTTAACATCAATAAATAAGTGCATTAAACAAAAAAAACAATTTATTATTTAAATATATATAAAAATTTGTGTTAACTCGTTTACAGGTTATATATATATTTTAAATATGTTAGTTATTTTGTCATTAAATAGCATTAATAAATCAATCCTTTAGTTATACATATTCAGAATACAATCTAATAGGTTTTTAGACTTTAATCCCAAACAACTAAATAACATTAATCTTTCTATGGAATATATAGGATATTACCAGATATTTAAGAACTTAAAAATTCCATGGGATTCTTCAATACCCAATAAGTTCCATCTAATTACTATCTCATTGTATATATCTTATTTCTATTCTTTATTAATATTAAATTATGATCATGAAGTTAGATAATAGGAAATCCAGGTTAATCAAGATTCTTTATAGCATCTTCAGACTAATAATCTAATAATAACTAATTTTATTTTTATTCATAAAAGCAATTCTCAAATTTATCAAAAAAACTAATTCTATTTGCATTTCTTTTATCCTATTTTAAATCAGAAACCAAAATAAATAAATCATTTCTAATAAAAGATAGTCTATTACTACATTCCTATATAGTTGAATCGACAGTCTACATTAATACCCATCTTTCTTCTTTTTTACATCTAACAATAATCTATTAGCGATCACAACAGGATATTAAATATGTTTCAGAATCATTTAAACTTATACTCAAGATTCTTCCTTTATGTTCCTATAAAGAGTAATCATATTTCAATTAAGATGTATTAAAATTGAGTTGATAAACTTATATCTCATTTCCTCCACTAATTAATTAGGTTTCATCTTTATTTACTATTAAACAATTAATATATCCATTCATTTTATTAAAAACATATTATTAACAAAATTCTATTTTATCACAATATTTCCATATTACAAGGTTCTCATCAGTTGAAACAAAAGAATTGCAAAATTTACTATGAATCAGACAGGTTACTGGTAACTCATTGTTATTTTTAATTACTTGTAATTTCTTTTCCCAAAATATATTATTTAATTGATAAATATATATTTTGTTCCCTTAATTAGTAATCATCAGTTATTTAGAAGAATAAAATGCAACTACAGAGCAGCTTTCATTATAACTTTCATTATTTTATTAAGATACAGGTTTAAACTAAATAGGTCCATATCTAGTAGGATCATAAATTTTCATTTTTCCTATATTAATTCCTTAATTTAAAAGTACAAAATTGTTTTAAATTTATTAATTCAAAATATTATCTATTTTTTTGATTGGATTATTCTCAGCAGTATTTTTAATAATCTAATCAAATTTTTACATAAATTTATTATCATCTTCCTTTGATACCATAGATGTGACCATACTAAAAATATTTAAATCAAGTTCTGCATTTTTTAATTCTTCAATGTGATTTAATTATTATTATAATTAAATTACTCCATATTAAAATAGATTAAATATTGCTTGATTAAATTAATGATTAATCTTATGATAATGATAAATTTATTTGTTATATTTTTATTAAATGTTATCTCTCAAAAATTAGTTAAATTTTTTAAAACTATATTCCTTTTTTTCAAGATAAGTGGACCAATTATTACTAAAAATTTCCAAAGATTCTCCCATTCTATTTTCACATTTATTACAATACTTTCCAAATGAATTTTTGGAGTCTTAATACTATACTTTTATTATTGGATGCTAATGTAAACTACATTTCATATTTTATAATGATTTTAGTAATTCAGAAGAGTTTGTCTCAATTTTTGGTTCAATTTAAAATAAAGACTGTAGTAAATATTAATAGCCTTCTTGCAATTTAGATAAGTTTGAGAAATTTTGAATTTTAAGTAATAATTTATTGCAAAACTAAATATTACAATGCTTTATTTAATGTCTAAGCTGAATTACCTCTTTTTGATCTTTAATAAAATTGCAACATCGAAGAGAATAAATTTCATCAAATGAATTATTCTAAGGTTGAAATTCTTTTATTATCTATATTATTCGTATCCATTCATTTACACACATCTCTATACTAGTTATTGCATACATAAGATCTTATTTATAAGAATTTAGTAACTGTTATAATTTCTCAATTGGTTTACTCTACTATTCGACAATATTCTTTCTAAAATTTTCTTTTTGTTATCTTTATTCATACATCTCTGAAAGAGCATCCTCGTATATTATTGCTGCTTCATATCCTTTAGTACTTTTATAGCATTAGTCACATAATAATCTTTAGTTATTAGGTAATTAATTATTTAATAGAAGAAAACAAACCTTATTTTTCCCACAAATGCACTTTCTATCTTAATCATTTTCTTGTATAGATTCACTCATCTATTATAATATTTATTAATTTTAATTAATATAATCCTATTTATTATCTAGCACCAAAGAACTTAATTCAATTAGAATAAAAATGAAAATGTTAATTTTTGGTTAGATATTGCTAAAAATAGACTCTTTAATTATGTATCCCTATTATAATTACAAATGATCTCAAATTATTTGTAAATCATTAAAATCAAATAATGAAAAAATCAATAATAAGACCAAGTAATCCACTAAAGTCTCCTTCGCTTTCTAATTATAGAACATAGACAAGTGCTTCAGGAATAATAGATGGATCTAGAATACTGGAGGAAACTAGTGAGCGATTTTAGAGAACTTGGAATATATTGGAGAGTGTAGAAGAGTTAAAAAGTGTGCGTTATATAGAAAAGTAAGTGATTACAGAGCCAAGTGTACGATGTGAATGTTAATTGGGTGGTACGATAATATCTGGGAAAGTTTATAAAGTAGCTCCGATGGAGTTTTATTATTGTAATATTGGAACCAAAGGATAGAAATCACCTTTGAATTGTACTATGTTTTGTGATGGAGAGTTTTAGATAATGATTTCATTTAATTCACCTTTTCCAACTAAATTCAATTGTGATTAAGTTATTCGAAGTAGAACATGGATAGTAAGACATAATGGAGAAGAGAAATTAAATTTGGCAGTAGTTTCAAGAAAATAAACAGAAATGAAATTTTTGGTTCATTTTGGTTAAGCAGATTCTTTTCACAAATTGGTTCGTATGACTAGTAATCATGAAAGAATTAGAATGAGTGATGATATACCAAAGACACCTTAATTTATTATTAATTAGAACAAAGTTTTAGCAGTAAAGAAGGTGAATAAATTTGAGATGGAGGTTAGTAGATCAGAACGTTTTTTAAGGGTTCTAAAAACAAGAAATTTATAAAAGAGATCTGTTTTGGAAGCAAATGAAATTAAGAATCTTGAATTGAAGGCAAAGGAATGGGCACATGATGAATATAAATTGATTACATTAGCATTAAGAAATAGAGATAGAAGAAGAGAATAAAAATATTTATGGTTTGAATTACTTTATTATATTAAGCTTGTAAACACACTCTAATCAATGTTATAATAAAGAAGAAAATAATTAATGAAGAACAAGATGATGGTGATAGGTTTATAGTTGAGAATCAAGTCATTTAGAGAGAATCTATAGAAGGAGAGAGGAAATATTAAATATAGAGTAATTGGAGATACTATGATTTCTTTGATGATGTATTGTAAATAGTCTAGAAGAAGTTTAATTCACAATTCTTTGGTTTCTGTATTACCTTTATTGAAGTGGAGAGCATATTTGTTTATGTTTAAAAGGAAAGCAATGATTACAAGTGGAAAGTTATAATTAATTAAAGTGAATCTTAATTAATTTGTAAGGAATTTGAGAGATTATAAAGTTAAGATGATTTAAAAATGGGATCAATATACTATGAAGATACATTCATTACCATCTCTATAAAAAATGGATAAGAGATTTATAACTTGGATCAAGTATCTATATGAAAAAGGATATTAAACATACTTTTAGAATTAATTTATTACTTTATTAATGAGGGATCGTTATCGATCTCATATTAGGGAATAAAGAGAGATCAAGAAATTTAGATTAGAAATGAAAGCTGCAAAATTGTAATTGAGATTTGCTAGAGAAACAGTGGATATTTTGACATTGAGATAGAGAATTTTCAATTTAAATAATGATATATTTGCGATGTAAGTTAAAAACTAATTCTTTATTCATTCTGATGTTGAAAGATTTGTAAATTCAATTCTAGAGTAGAGCTCATTTATCTTTTTAGATGAGGATACTAATTAATTAAATTAAGAAAAATAATCTCGTATTAGAGTGAGTTTAAAAAGATAGAAGACTATGAGAATTTCAAAGAATCTTTGAATTTATTTTAAGTTTAATTTTGTTATTATTTATAATGTCTCAAGTGATATTTTAATAAAATGAGATTGCCTATTTAAGATTGATAGATGAATTTAATACTGCATATCAATAATACTCTCTTACATAATCTAAAGTAGGTACATTAGAAAAGATGAAATCCAAATTACAATAAGCAGAATAGAAAGTATAGATTAATATCTATGATTTAAGTTAAAATTTATGTAAATTGAATTCAAATCATGTGAATCAACATTAAAGGCTGAATTAACACCAAAAATGAAGTAGCATTAAATGAATTATCTAAAATCCTAATAGAATTTGAATTCTATTGAATAATCCAAATCTGTTGTATAGACTCAACCATCATTTAATTTGGATACTAGAAAGAGAATAGAAAATAATACAAATCAATTAGAAACACAAACTAATCAATTAGAAAATTATAATAAAACATTATTGAATACTGTTGAATTATAAGATGGTATAATGGTTGATCTTAAGAATCAAAAAGAAAAATTGTTGATTGCTCATGAAGATGTAAATTATTATTTATTGAATTATTAAAGACAAATATCATTAGATCAGATGTTAAAGAGACTGGAAGGTATGTTAGAGTTATGTAAAACAGAGAGCTTTTTAGTAAAGTACTCAAATTGGGATTGATTGCAGTGTTAACACTAGGGAATATACTTTTGATATACTATAAAATATGATTAATTAAATTAATGGCTTCAAACATGTTTTAATAGAATGATATTAATTTCAATAAGAAAATAGATGAATTCAACAACCTTTATAAACAATATTCAATGACTTAGAGTAAACAACTAACATTAGAGAAAATGAAACTTACTCATGTCTAAGCTGAATAACAAGTAATTTCAAATTATTAATGTCTTTGTATAGTTCAAATTCATGGAAATTGAATTCAGTTCCTTTAATGAGTAAAATAAACAGGAATTTGCATAAAAGTTTAGATAAAATAAATTACTCTACACAGAATGCTAAAAAAAATTAAGAGATTTGTAATCTGATATTGATAAACAACCATAATCCAACTTTAGCAACGTTATCAAAAAAACTTAACCATCTTAGATCAGTGGATTAAATTCTGATTTGCATTCTTAAGTTAAACAATTAAATCATCTGGATTCAAGATTACTTGAAGCAGAAGATACATAAATCAGCATCTTAGATAATCTTCGTAGTTAAAAGGAGAAACTATTAAAAGCCATTGAAGATGTATTTATATAATTACTTATTTAGACTAAAGAAATATAAAGTGGAGTAAAAATGACTTAGAGACATGCAACCATGATTAAGAATAGAGAATCATACAATAAAGGGATATTAATGACTTTGGTTTGCATATTAACAATTGGAAATATACTAATTATCTACTATAAATTTGTTAATTGAAAATACATGAATTAAATATTATATTTATGATATTAAGCACAATTTTCATTTTATTTTATATCAATGAAGCTCTTGAGATATGTTCAGGTATACTTAAAATTTGAATTATTAAGATGATATACCATACCTTACCACCAGAAACCTTAAACCAACCTCATCCTCGTGTGACAACACTATGAATTTCAATCTATCCTTTGTCGATTACCCACTTACTATTGAAATTGCAAAACATCTACAGACAATCTACACAATTGCTCCAATTTCAACACTCTCTGCATCTGACATGAAAGGCAATCTAAATGGTATCAGTTCTAAAAATATCTTTAAGCCTATTCTGCAACTAGTTTTGAGTTTCGATCCCCATCTGAACATTAAATAGATGGAACTCAATATGATTTGGAGATGTTAATCCATCATTAATTAGAAGAAGGATTAATTTCGGAATCTCAAATGGCTATAGTATCTATCCTTTTCAAAATTGATAAAAAGAAATCACAACCATTTTTTGATGACTACTATTTCAAAATCTTGAAATACCAGAACACAACTACACTTACTATCAATTTTCATACTTCCCTTGGATCTTAGATTTCTTAAGATTAAACATTCTATACTTATATGGGTGCATTCAACTCTCATTTGTTGGATTGCAAATAATCGATATAATGGTATGTATTAGATACTCCACTTCCTATATCTTCATAATAAGTTGATCAATTTAATTATTTCTTCCATAGCAATGAAACCAAAAGTGAAAACTCCACTTAAGAAAAAACAAATGAAGTGATCAACTTATTAAAATTAAAGGGAAAATACTGTGAAAGCCATCTAGCCCGAGATTTTAGTTTATTCTTAGCTTATTGTGCAATGATTTTCATGATTTATAAATCAATTTGACATTTATATATTTTAAATTGAAATTAAATCAGTACTTTAAGAAATTCATAGTATTTGAAATTCCGTATATGTTCATTATTGATTTTTTGAATTTTCTTGGACTTACATAATTGGATGTTGGTTATGTTATTGCCTTTTAAGGTGATATCATTTCCAATTAACTCCAATTTCTATGCATCTTTTTTGGAAAGAGAGGTCGATCAATAGTAATCGATTTATTGAAGTGGAACATTTTAGTATTCACTTTAGGCTTTGGAGATGGTAAAAGAGGTATATTAATTTTCTTTGGTTGATTTAGAATATCAACTTATTAAACAGTTACTTTTGGTTTAAATGTTGATAATATACGTAACAAATTTACTTAGTCTTTGAAGCCTAATTTCATATTTCTATATTTTACACTATTTTAAAGAAAGAATGCGCTTTGATTGACTTGGTGAATTCCCATGTTTTAGTCTTAAAAATACAATCCTGGCTAAATTCTAATTCCGATGTTAAGGATTATCAATTTTAACTAACTGCATCCATTCCTTACTTGATTTAAAGTATCCAAATTCCTCTCCCTCACAAGATTTTCTACGAGAAATAGTTGTTGGTGCTTCAAAAGGACCAGATTAACAAGTCTTTATTGCATTTCTTCTGATATATTTCCCTCTAGTATTTATAAACTTATGAACAAGTAAATGAATTGTTTTTGGCAAAGATTTAGACCTAAAACCACATCTCTTTAATTATTTCAGCATGAACAGTAAATTCAATAAGAGATTTATATAAATTATTTATACACCTATTTGGTAAAGTAATTGATAATAAAATAGTGTGGGTGAATTTATATTTGGAATTCTAGAAATAATCTTTTTTATATTTTTTAGTTAATTGTTGAATGGCTTTTTTGAATTCTAAATCACTAATCTTTAATAATGTATAAATATTTTAAGAAAATAGAATATCTATATAGGTCCATGAATAAATAACATCCTCCTTGGGGTTCCTAAATTGGTGTGGCACATGGTGGTGTCATAGGGTATTCAAATTGTGAACCAAATTATGATAAAACAAAAGTTCACCTCTATGAAGTTCATTATAAAAAAGAAGATTCTGGATTGAGATGTGATATTTTTATGGGATATAAGTATGATAGATATTAAATAATAGATATTAATGTGTTGAATTTGCAAGAAGGTTTTTTGTTTTGAATTTTAAAACAATGTTTACAGATATATAGAAAGCACCTGACATTTGGGACTTATAGACTGTTGAAGATTTGACAAAAGAATCTGGTACATTTCCATTTGTTGGATTCAAACAAGGAGGAACTGAGTAAATATATAGAATTCATATATGTTAGACCACCAAAATTTGGTGATTTAATATTAGCTCCATAAAGTGAACATTAACCTTGGGGTCATGTAGCTGTAGTTGTAGGAGTAGGAGATGGATACATTGATTTAGCTGAACAAAATTATGAGGATGCTGGTTGGGTTGCAGAAACATATGCCAGGAGAGTTAAAGTAGAATGCAAAGATGGCAATTACTTTGTCACCTATATTAGAGTTGGGTATAAATTGTAATTTAATCATTTTTAAGGCTTGAAGATTAATTTAATGTGTCTTGGGACAAGGATGAGATAATTATTGGTTGGAAAAGGATAATATTTAATTGAGTTTATTATCATACGTATTATTTATTATTAATATCTAATATGGACTCATCAGCTACAACAAGACGTCTTCAACATCTCTCAAGACATTTCAAAGCTTCCAATATTACCACTCCTCCAGTTCGTGTTACTGTCACAGGTGCTGCTGGAAATATTGGATATGCACTTGTTCATATGATTGGATAAGGTAGACTTCTTGGACCAAATTAATAAATCATTTTAACTCTTCTTGAATTACCTATGGCTAAGGATTAATTAGAAGGTACAATGATGGAACTTAGAGATTGTGCTTTCCCTATCTTGAAGGAAATCAAAGGAACAACCCAATATGATTAAGGCTTCATGGGTTGTGACATTGCTATTTTGGTTGGTGCAAAACCAAGAGGACCAGGTATGGAAAGGAAGGACTTGTTAGCTGCTAATGCTCGTATCTTCAAGGAGTAAGGAGAAGCATTAGAAAAATATGCTAGTAGAAATGTTAAAGTTTTGGTTGTAGGAAATCCTGCCAATACAAATGCCTTAATTGCAGCTCAGTTTGCACCTAGCATACCAAAAACTAACTTTACAGCACTCACTCGTCTTGATTAAAATAGAGCTTATTCCATTATTGCTTAAAGAGTTAGTGCCAATGTTGAAGATGTTAAAAATATTGTTATTTGGGGAAATCATAGTACAACTTAATTTGCTGACGTTAGTTAAGCAACTGTTTAATAAAATGGAATTTCTTATAAGTATTAATTTTAATATAAAATTCTAGTGTCCGAGGACTTGTGGCTGATGATTCTTGGCTCTAAAAGGCATTTGTTGAATAAGTAGCCAAGAGAGGTGGTGCTATTATTGAAAAGAGAAAGGCTTCATCTGCTGCATCTGCTGCCAGTGCTGTTTGTGATCATATTCATGATTGGCTTATTGGAACTGATAATGGGTAAATATAATCAATTTATATTCTTAGAACATTTGTCTCCATGGGAGTCATTACAGATGGAAAGTTATATGGAATAAAAGAATAAGTTTGCTTTTCATTTCCATGCATTTGTAAAGATGGAAACATCAAAGTGGTTGAAGGTTTGAAATGGGATCAATTCTAACAATCTATGATTGACAAAACATTGAAAGAATTGTTAGAAGAAAAAGAAATGGCATTTTCGGTTGTAGTCACTAAATGAATTAATAAAAAAAAAAGTATTCAAAATTAATCAATCATTTTTAATATATATATATATATGACGTTGATATTTAGTAGATAAGATTCTTAAAGTTGTCTAATAATAATTTTTAAATAAAAATGTAATAAAAGGGCATTTAAAGTTAAGACGAGGATAACCGATACAATGCTAGTCCATAACTTTGCATTAAAAGCATAAAAACCGAGGATCCAAATTCAATATTTGAGATTAATAAAAAAGAAATCGAAAAAGAAATAGATAAAGCTCTATATTAATTATAAATAGAGTAGTAGTCTTAGAATGAATACTACTGTCGAAATCAATAAATTATGATCAGGATTTTGCCGATGATCTATATTTTGCTCAAGAAGATGATTAACCTAATAACTACTATTAGATAAATATTTATCAGTTAATCTTCAAAGAAGAAAAATATAAGCAATACTTAGATTGCTTTGAATGTTTCTTAAAAAATGAGCTTTTGGATGAATAACTTGAAAAAGATGTTTTCAACTTTGCAATTGTTGTTAAATTGAATTTTGAAAAAATGCCAGTCATTTAA
The DNA here is from genome assembly GCA_000733385.1 of Paramecium biaurelia. NCBI lineage: Eukaryota > Ciliophora > Oligohymenophorea > Peniculida > Parameciidae > Paramecium > Paramecium biaurelia. The sequence continues at coordinate 78,167 of JPFL01000047.1, forward strand.
AACCACAATAAAAGAGATCGAATCAAAATAGTCTTCAACTTATTTGATTAATTAAATGACAGAATAAAAGAATAATTATATCCTGATTTGTTATATTAAATTCGGGATAATCGAAAAAAAAAAGAAGATTTACAATTAAATTAATTTGTTTAATAAAAATGATCCTAAAAGAAAAGAATAAACCCCTCTATTTAAATGGATTAATAAAAAATAATAATTCAATATTAATCAATAATTTTTAATATATATTATTATATATATTTATATGATTTTTATATTTATAAAATTAAAAACTTTAATTGTATTAATATTAATTTGTAAATGAAAATGTCCAACTACTATGTCATAGAAGAAGAATATGAAAATAGCGAAATGAATGTTATTGGATAGCATAACACCAAAGAAATAGAAACTGAGGATCCAAATGTAATATTTGAGATATTGTTATTATTATTAGATTGATATAACAAAAATCTAAACTGAAAAAGATAAAGTTTAATATTATTTATAAAAAAAGTCGAAAGAGAATGAAGTCTCCCTTCCAAATTCAAAAGAATTTAACAATGATCAGGATTTTTGCCGCCGTGATCTATATTCTAATGAAGAAGATGATTAACCTAATAACCTCAATTACATAACTAATGGTCAGTTAATCCTCAAAGACTAAAAATATAAGCAATACTTGGATTGCTTTGTTAAAATCTTTCAGAATTTAATAGATCAAAAAATTATTTTATAATCTGGAGAAGATTATTTAAACTTTGCAATTGTTGTTAAATTGAATTTTGAACAAATGCCAGTCATTTAAAACCATAATGAAAAGGATCGAATCAGAATAGTCTTAAACTTATTTGATTAATTAAATGATCAAATACTGGATAACCGAAAAAAAAAAGAAGAATTAGAATTCAATTAATTAGTTTAATTAAATAATCCTATAAGAAAAGAATACACCCCTCTATAGTCTAAAGAAATTTTGGATAAAATAGAAGAAGAAGAAGAATTAGAATTCAATTAATTTGTTTTATAAAAAGATCCTAGAAGAAAAGAATAAAACTATCTATAGTCTAAAATTATTGATAAAATAGAAGAAGAAATAACTGAATCTAAATGAATTAAAAAAAAAACAGTATTCAATATTAACAATTATTTTTAATCTATATTATTATATATATATATGCTTTTTATATTTCGAAATAAGTATCTTAAAGTTGTCTAATATTAATTTAAAAAAAAAAATGTAATAAAAGGGCATATAAAATTAAGACGAGGATAACCGAAACAATGCTAGTACATAACTTTGCATTAAAAGCATAAAAACCGAGGATCCAAATTTAATACCTGAGGTATGAGAACATTGTTATTATTATTAGATTAAAAAAAAAGAAAGCGAAAAAGAAATAGATAATGCTCTATATTACTTATAAAAAAAGTTGAAAGAGATTGAATCCTAGGGGTCAATTTAAAGACAATTTAACAATGATAAGGATTTTGTGGATAATCTAATAATTAATCTAGATGATGATTAACCTAATAACTAGTTTGTACCATTTGAAGAACTAATAAAAGAAGACTTAATTGATTTTGAAGAAGAATACGATAAATATTAACGCAAATAATATAGCCAAAATATAGAAAAAATATCCCTTCAATAATCTCAATAAAATGACATAAAATAATAAAAAATAAAATATATTAAAGAATTTAAACGAGATTAGAGCCTTATTATCGAAGATGAATTACAAAAAATCTAGGATTTAAAAAATTTAGATCAAAATTTAGATCAAAATTTATATCAAAATTTAGATGAGCTATTAAATAAATGTTATGCAATATAAGAATAAAATAAAAAAGTATTTGAAGATGAAACTAAGAAAGATGTTTTTTATGAGAGAAAATTAAAAAAGGTTTGTAAAAAACAATTTATTAAGAAATTTGAGATAATAAGATTTAAGAGTAATAAATACAATTTTATTTGTTAACATTTATTAAATTAGCATTTTCTAAAAGAAAAAGAACAAAATGAACAATTAAAATACGAAGGAAAATCTTATCCTATTATATTTTCTTGTTTTATTTAATATACTTTAAATTGGTTCAATCTACTTGATTTCAAATAAAACGATAATAAGAAAATATTGGATTCTATTAAAGAAGTAATCAAGTAATGTTATATCGAAACACTTATTACTAAAGAAACCTTTGAATATTTTGATAAAAACCCATATAAGAAATATGATTTTATAGAATTTATGATAAAGTTAATTATTGTTTTCAAATAGATATAAGGAATAGCTAGGTTGGAGATATAATAGAACGAATTATTGATTGAAATGAAAAATATATCTAAGATAAAGAAAAACAGATATTAATAGAAAAAGAATATTAACTTTTCCCGCTAAACTCTTATAAAACTAATCAAATCTGATGCAAAACCTGAATTAGACATTGCCATCTAAACATTTCTCGATAATCCTAATAAAATTTTACCTTAAATGAAGTTAAACGAGAATGAATGTAATTTGGTTAGAAAGGAAATGGAAAAAATACAAATTAAACTACTTAAATGAACTTTGTATATTTATATTGATAATTTTAATTACATATATCAATTAAGATCATTATCATCATCTATAAAATCTGCAACTTCTTCTTCATTATTTTCTTTGTCATCAAGTATTTATTCCTCCTTGTTTTCTTAGTTTTATTGAATATTTTGTTATTACTCTAGTACCATTTATTAATCTTAGTTATCTTACGAAGATTGAGGTTTATTCTATTATTATTGACTTTCATCAAGTTCTTAAATTTCATTGAGTTGTTTATTAGACTATTTAGTATTAACATTTTCTTAAGACCCTTAATGAGCAGTTTTTTTTGATCCACTTACTAGAATAGCTCGTTTAAAGGATACATCTCCTGTTTTACCAACTTTATTAGGAGTTGTGTTATTTGATTTTTGACTTGACGATCTATTTTCTTATGAATGTGTTGAAGTGTTTTCTTGCATATAATTTTTTCTTTATGAGAGTAAACTCATTTAATATTTAGTAGGATTATTTGATAATGCAGATAAATTCTTGACATTTGATTTTTATTTTGTTTGATCAAGTATTTCTTAGAATAGAGTTTCTAAATTATTCTTAGATTTCAAGAGTTCTGTATTTTCCATTTCTAATTGTTTATTTCTTTGTTTAAATCTATTTGCATAACCTGAACTAGTCTTTAATTGGGTTGCCAAAGATTTCTATTACTATTTAAGCAATTCAATTTCTTAATCTTTTTCAAGTATTTGATTTTTGAGATTTTATAATTCATTTGATTTGTTTTTTGAATTCATTTACAAAAAAGACTCTAATTTAACTTTTAACTCAGAATTATCTTAAAGTAGTCTCAATTAAAGTTGTTTAGATTTTTATAATTCTTCATCTTTGAATATCAACTATTCCTAATGCTTTTATGAAATTTGAATTGATTTTTTGAGCTATAGAAAATGTATATACATATACTTCAATATCTAATTATTTAGAATGTTCAAGTGATTTAATGTATTGTCTATTGCTTTCTTGTAATTTGGATTCTAATTCTCTAATTTTAAGTTCAAGATCAGAGATTTTCTTAACTTATTCTTTGATAGTCTTGTTAGCTTATGATAATTATGTAGTAAGAGAAGCATTTTCCCTTTGATATAAATACAATGAGTAAATACTTTTCAAATTATTTAGTAGTTTATTCAAATTATTTTTTGGCTTCATTCAATATATCATCCTTTTCAAGTAATCTGTTCTTATGGAGTTCTTACTCATGAATAGACTTATTTAATAATTAAATAATACCTTTTCTTTTGTTTTTTCAAGGATTTGCATAATTTTAGTCATTTCTTCTTTGTATTATTTTTAAGAGTCTTTCAATTCATTCTAAAGTTCCAAGATTTGGTTTGAATGAGTTGCATTTTAATCTTCTGCAAGTTTGAGTTTATTATTTAAGTCAGCATTAGTAATGTTGAGTTGTTAGAGTTAAGAATTGAGTGTTTAATTATCATTAAGCAAATTGTCTTTGAGTAATTTTAAATTATTAAGTTCATCAGTAATTGTATTAAGATTGACATTCTATTGAGTTAAAAGAGTTAATTATTATGATTGTTTTTGTAGTTGCTCATTCAATGATTAAATTGATTAATCTCTTTCATTTAAATCTTTTTATAATTAGGGAATGATCTATTCATGATTAATAATCTTTGTTTCTCTTTCTTTGAGTAAAATATCTTTTTCACTAAGTAGATGTTCATAATGATTAGTGAGTTATTGTAACTGTGATTCAGAATTACTATTTTCTCCAGTTTTAGAAATCAATTATTAATTGAGATCCTTAACTTCACTCAATTGAATTTCAACATCATTCAATTTACGTTAGAGTGTTTAGATTTGATTCTAGAATATATATTTAGATTTACATTAAAATCTCTTTCTTTAGATCTCCATTCTACAACATCACTTTGATTCTTTTCTATAAGTTTAAGATTTTGAGATTCTAACATTCTCACTTTTTCTCCAAGTTCAACTACCTAAACAAACATTGATTTGATATTTACTTCTGAATTGTTTTCAATAGATCGTTGTAATTCTTCGACTTTCTCTGTAAGTGATACTATTTATCTATGTCTATTTTGTATGTCATCTTCTAAACTTTTAATTTTAGTTTGTAATTCTTGTTCTTTAGACATATATTGATAATTATTAATTATGTCTGAATAATCAGAAGAAGAATCATAATAGTTATAATAAAATGAGGAAAAACAATAACATAGTGAAATTATATAATAGGAGAATAAGACAGAAGAATAATTATAGTAAATACCATATGTTCATATGTTAAATAATAAATACAATGTGAGAGAGGCTGTACATGCAGGATCTTGGTATTCTAGCAAGAGTAATGAATTAAAGATATAGATTAATTGTTGGTTAGAATAAGCAAAAGCTGAAGTTACTACAGTAGCATAATTAAAAGCATTAGTTGTTCCGTAATATATATTTAAATTTAAATTAAGTCATGCAGGTTATGCTTATTCTGGACCAACTGCTGCATTTAGTTATAAATATTTAAAGAAGTACCCTCCTTCTGAAAAATTAAAGGTGTTCATTCTTGGTCCCTGTCATTATGTTTATATAACTTAATGTTGTTTAACAAGATAGGAAATCTACGAAACTCCTCTGGGGAATATTAAAGTAGATCTGGAAAGTATGTAATTTAATTATCACATATTTAGCTGTAAAATAATTACATGAATAAGGATTATTTGAATAATCAGATAAAGATGCAGAAGAGGAAGAACACTCTATTGAAATGCAACTTCCATTTTTAGCTCATATTTTGGGTACTGATAATTTTACTATAATTCCAATAATGGTTGGATCAATTGATGCTAAATCTGAAGAGTATTATGGTAGATTGTTAAGTGAATATTTTGATATGGATGATACTTTATTTATTATATCAACTGACTTCTGTCATTGGGGAACTAAGTTCGCTTATACTTATTATAATAGTGCAGATGGAGAAATATTTGAATCTATAGAAAAATTAGATTAGAAAGCAATGGAACATATTGAATTACATGATTTGGATAAATTCAATGATTATTTGAGAGAATATGAAAATAATGTTTGTGGAAAACATTGCATTGCCATATTATTACATGTATTTGTAAATGATCTATATTGAAAGTGTATAGCTATGAGTTAGAATACACATATGATGGAGACAAAGTTTATTAGATATGCATAATCTTGTTTAGTAAGAGACAAAAAGGATTCATCAGTTAGTTATGCAGCAGCTATTACATTTTTAGAAGATTGAATATAGACATTAATGTGATTAAATAAAAAAATATATATATATATATACTCATTCTATAATAATGGCTGAGTCATGATTTTATCCAATCTTTGATTTATTTAATTGAAGTTTTTATTGTTCTTCCATTCTTGCTTATTATTGTTATTTCATTTGATTTATGTAATAATTATTAGCATAGAAGTTTGCATAACTATTGCTTCTTAGATGTTGATTGGATGACAACATCATATTATTGATTACACTTTATAAAGTATTTGAAAATGGTTAAGGATTTACAGACTCCTTAGTTTTAACAATCTACAACTTATAGAAGATATTGTTTGTTTCATTAGATAACATCTCTAAATTTATCATACGATTATTATTTTTAATACCATAATTAGGTAGATTGTCTAGACACAACAATTTTTGTATGTTTTCATTAATAATTTATCCATTGTTGTCGAAAGTGATTTCATTTACTTATATATCAAACTTTTTTATTGTGTTTAAGATTGCATATTAATATGCATCAATTTAAATAGTAAACAGTTTCTTTTTACATAGAGGACATCTCCATTTTCTAGGTTACATAGAGTACATAGCTGTAATGTAATTTTCTAATCCAAAACATTAGATATGCTAACAAAAAGAACCTCTTATTGGTGTATTCATTAAATTAAATGTAATTGCACATGTCAATTATACAGTAATACTATCTACTTTGATATCATCAGCTTGATGTTTATTTAGATAAAGTGAAATGAAATCCTAACATTATTCAATATTCATCCAACTTTCACTTTGATTAAAGATATTTTCAAGTAATTATTTTGCATTAAATTACTCTATTGAATATACACCTAAGAAATACAAATGACCTAAGGATATACGATATTGACTTCTTTGATCAGGAGTAGGGATACATTCTTTGATTTATAAACAATTCTATGGGAGTACTTCAGTAGTAAGAATGTGATCATCTTTTCTTTTTTTAAGACTATGATTATTTATGAGTGGTTTGAAATCTTAGATTTTCTTTTAATTTAAGAATAGTTCTCCAATATCAGGCCATGTGATTTCTTCACAATTGATTTTATTCTCTTATCTTACACATCTGATATTGATTATACTTTGATCACATGTAAAATTAAATGCTTTATGATTTATTTAACCTACTTGTTGGAAAGAAGATGGTGGTACTAAGGAACTTTATATTTTGTTGAAATGATCCATATATTTGAGTACACAAGGTGGACATACAAATTCTAAGTCTTTATAACATTTATCAAAGGATTCTTTGGATTTTGAAATACATGTGAAATGTAAGTAATTAAGACATAAAAGGCATTAAATTAAATTGTCTTAATCTGTAGGTGTTTTTCCTTGACATACACAATTATCACATTTAGATTCTTTTTCAGATGGTCCTGTATTTATTCTTCTGTATTTTAATTTAACAGAATTGGGAATGCAAATTTCATCTTCAATAGTTTAAGATGGTTAAGTAGTTTATTAAGTAGCGATTGGTTATTATTAAGAGCATGGAACATTAGTTTATTAAGATGGTTATTGTAATTGAGGATCATCTTACTATATTGGATCATCTGTATTATTAATTTTTATTTGTTCTTCATCATCTTCTATTTACATAGGTTCTGGTTTCCTTTCTAATGCAATTATCTTTTATATTAAGGGAGTCTAAGTCTGGAAATAGGTATGTATTTAATCATTGATTTCATCTACAATTTATAGATATTTGACACAATCACAACGCAATAAACTAAGGGAATACAATTCTAGGAAAGTGTTTATAAAAGGTGGTTGTTTGTAATACTATTAAATCTATTGAGTCTATAATTCAGATAGATGATGTTTAGATGAAGTCTTTTGAATTAGATCTAAGATGTGAAGGTGAGTACTGATTTCAAGTTGTTTGAGCAGAGTGCAATTTTTCATTTTAATAAATGTCCATTCTGGAAATGAAGCGGGGGATATGTTTTGGTTGATTAAAAAAAGAATGAATTAATTGGTTAAATGGGGGCATCTATACTCCCCACTAAAAGATTAGTTAAATCCTACAACCCCCACTAAATGGGAATTAAATTTAGAATCTTATTTTGCATCTGCAATTTTATTATTTTAAAATACTTGAGAGAGCGCCTATTCTTATGTTAGATGACATTTATCCATTGTTTGGTTGGAACGAACCAGTTCCCACAGAGTTCAAAGAGATATTTACTAAGTGTGTCAAGAAAGAAACAGAAATCGCTCATGATTCCAATTCAAGGAAGTGTAGTAGTACATTAGAAGAATCCTTAAGTATATTCTCCATAACATATTTAGTTGTTGATGAAGATTATGAAATAATAGGAAAGAGTTAAAACGATAATTCCATATGTCCAATCTGTTATCAGAATGTGTAACTGGGCAACACATAATTATACTCAAATCATCTATCCCTCTACTTTGATGTCCATACACAATGTGCCTTAATGTGCAAACAAAAACCAGCATCTCTAGCTTTACTACATGAACACATCCAATCGGCCAAATTTATTAACCGAGTTCCTGTAGACTATGATCTACTTGACCTCAATATCAAAGCATTTGTAGAGTTCCGAGTCTTTCACACCATTGCTCAAAAACCATTCTTGCATCTAACACATTCCACTACACTTAAATAAAAAAAAACCACTTCCATCTTAATAGATTATGCTAATCTTAGAGAATACTTTGGTAAGCGTCCCAAATACCTTATTCCATTTCTACAAGGTCGAATTCAAATTGAACTATATATTATAGATACTAATCTCATGTAAGAAGGTAAGAGTGCACGTACTTTTGAATTCTATTACAATGCAGAATAAGCAGCTATAGGTGATTACATTTCCTTAGAATCAGATGGAGTATGCATCTCAATGTAATTAGAAGAAGAATCTATATAACTATCTATTAAATCACTTTAAATCACACTTCCAAATGAATTAACTACAAGTTTAATAAAACAATCCCCTAAATCATCACCTATTATAGATAGTTTTTTGTTCTCACCAAAAGTGAATAACTTTACTCCTTAGGTAGGTCCAATTCAATCAAGAGTACGTTTATAAAGTTTTCAACTTGAAGAAACCATACAAACTCCTATTGATGAATGGACTGAAGATTTGTAAAATCTAGAATAGATTAGAGGTAATGTTGTGAATTTTGTGAAAACTTAACAAGGGAGTAGATTGATTTAGAAATATTTCACAACTTGTACTTAAATAGAATTAGATCAAATGTTATAAGAAATAGGACCTCATCTTCCAGATTTAATGATTGATCCTTATGCCAATTATATGTTTGGTAGTCTCAGTTAGAGTTGTGCACCACATTAGAGATTATATATCTTATAAACTGTAAATATATATATATATATAATATTTATAGATTGGAAATCGTCTTGTTGATATTGCTTGTGATAAAAAGGGAACTCATGCCATTTAATCTTTAGTTTCATTGATATCTTGTAAATAGGAAGAAGAAATGGTCGAGAATAATATAAAAAATAACATCATTCAACTTACACTTGATAGTTAAGGAACTCATCTTATCAAAAAGATTATTGCACGTTTCTAAGAAGATCGTCTTAATTATATTTTTCATAAATTGATGGATAGATTTATTTAAGTTATCAATCATCAATTTGGTTTATGTGTATTAAAAGATCTGATAACCAAATTCAAAAACAATTTAGAAAAATCAACTATCATTATTAATAAAATGAAAGATTATTTAGATGAAATTATTTAAGATCCTTTTGGAAATTATGGAGTTCAACATGTTATTGATGTAATAAATCTCCTTATTTTATATAGATCTATGGAGATCATAGATGTTGTTCCATCATTGATAAAATACTTTTAAAATTAATCCAACTATCTATACATAAGTATTCATCCAATGTTGTTGAAAAATGTATACTTGAAACATCTCCAAAAACTCAAAAAAGATTTATCAAATAACTTTCTTAAGACATTATCTGTTTGGAATTAATGAAAAACAAATTCGGAACTTTTGTACTACAAAAAGCTTTATAAGAAGCTGATAAATTATCAGAAGCAGATACATTGCAATAAGCACTTAATCGCAATCTACCTTCCATTTATGCTTAAAATATTAGACAAAAATGGATCGAATACTTATCTAAGAAGTGATATTATAATTAATTGTATATTAATGAAAATTATCATTCGCTATCATTCTCAATGGGGGAATATGAGCACTAAATCATGCATTGTAAATCCTAATATCAAAGTTGAACAACTCAAAAAACAAATTTCTCAACTTACAGATATAGATGAAAAAGACTTAACACTTTATCTAAATGACTTCACACTTGAAGATTAAAATCAATTATCAAGTTATAATCCTGATGATTGTCAATTTATTTATGTTAACAGAGACAATTTTCCATTAGATGATGATGTTCTTGAAACTGAAATCCTAGAAATATAAAATCGAGGAATCTATAATCGCATGAAAGGCTATGAAAAACTAGGCATCATTCATGAAGATTCTGAAGAAGTTACTCGTAAAAAGTCTAATTAATAACTTACAGTTGATTTTATTAAGGTAACTTGCATGTGTCCATTAATCAGCTAGTAAAAAATAATGATATTTCCACAATCAAAGCCTTGTTCCCAACCCAGTATCCCATAGACATCATCAATGATAGACAATATTCTGGATTCTCTGCCTTCCATTATGCAAGTCAATCTGGCCATTCCGAATTAGTTACACTTCTTATTGAATTAGGTGCCAACATCAATCTTTCAACAAAGGATAACCAATCACCATTATAATTAGCTCTAAAAAACAATCAAATCTCATGCGCTAAAATTTTATTATCACAACCTCATTGCGATGTCAATTATGTATCTCAAGGCAAGAGTGCACTTCAATTAGCAATCTTAGCAGCCAATTTGGAAATTGTTGAACTCATCCTCAAACATCCAACCTTTGACTCTTAATCTATAGATTTGAATGAATTGAAAGGGGATCCTTAGGCCATTCAATTGATTGTTAATTTGTAGAAATCAAACCAAACCAGTTAACTCCCAAAACCAAAAGCTCAAAAAGGATACATTAAGAAAGTTAATGTACTTAGGTTTTTTCATTACAAAAGATACCTAACTCTTGATCCAGAAGCAGGAACATTAACAAGATATAAAACTGAAACTGATTATCCACTTAACCCTATAGAAATTGTTGCTCTTTCTAATATAGTTAGCGTATGGTAACCTAAAAGCGAATGGTATATGAAAAGTGATCATGAATATTTGAGTGTATTAATCATTTTTGATTTAAGGTATCCTATAAGAAGGGAGGTATTGAAATCTTAACATTTTGTTCTAAAAGTAAAAATACTATATTCAGTTGGAGGAAAAGTTTAGAAGATTCAATTTAATATTATACGGAATTAGAAAAGAAAATTGCTTAATTATCTGAATTAAGAGATATCTATGGATTAAGTTAATACATAAATGAGAATGGTGAGTAATTTAACATCATTGAAGATTCTTGTTTTTAAAATAATTAGAATGTAAATTAATAAAAATAATTAATTTAATAAGAAGAAGATAATTAATAAAAGTAGGAGAATAATTAATATTAATAAGATAATAATTAATAATAATAGTAATAATAATAATAACAATAACACTAGTAATAGTAATAATAATAATAATAATAATAATAATAATAATAATAATAATAATTTTAATAATTATTAAAACTATAATAATAATAATTATTAATAGATTAATAAGAATCTATTAATTTATCTCCTGTAGAAATACCCTAATCTATGAAATAATGCTTTTAATATCTTAATTAATATTCTGTTATTAAATAAATTGGTTAAGGAGCCTTTGGAAAAGTTTTTCTTGTTAAACACAATACTACTCAAAATATCTATGCTATGAAATAATTAAATAAAAAAAGATTAATGCAAAAAAAATAAACCAAATTTGCTATTACTGAATGTAATATTTTAAAATAAGTTGATTCTCCATAAATTGTAAATCTATTTTAATCATTTTAAACAGTTAACAATCTTTATTTAGTTATGGATTATTGTGGTGGTGGAGATCTCTCTTATCATCTTTGCAAATACAAAAATTTTGATGAAAATATATGTAAAATAATTGCTAGATAAATAATGAGAGCTATAGAATATCTACATAGCAAAGATATTATATACAGAGATCTCAAACCAGAAAATATTATTCTTGATAATGAAGGGAGGATCAAACTTGTAGATTTTGGACTTTCAAAATAAACAGAAGATGGTAAAACACGAACCTTCTGTGGTTCTCCTGCTTATTTAGCCCCTGAAGTCTTAGCCAAAAAAGGAGCAGTACAAGCTACAGATGTTTATGGAATTGGAACAGTCTTATATGAATTATTGTTAGGTGATCCACCATATTTTAGTGAAGATATTGACACTTTATATAATAGTATTCGTAATGACAATCTGCACATTCCTAATAAATTAAGCAAGCCTTGTTAATCCATCCTTTTTGGATTGTTGTAAAAAGAAGCCAATAAAAGGATTGGGTGCAAATAGCCATTATAGGTAAATTGGAATTTGATAAAATTACATGAATGGCTGGAATGGGACAATCCTGAAGAGAAAGTTACATTTGGGCTTAGTTAAGAAAATTTAGATAGTATAATTCGGAAATATACTCATGTATAATATTTTATTAATATGATAGAATCTTGGAGATACAGATTACAACGAAGAAAATTCAAATATAAACAGAATAAATGGATGGACCTTCGTAAGAAAGAGTTGATATATTTTAATTAATTTAAATTTAATTAATTGTACACCTTAAATATTAAAGATATCAAACATTAATTTTGGGCTAAGCTGTGTTGATTTTATAAACAAATAAGGAGTATGAATTTTTAATCAGTAAAAAATGTTATGATGAAAATTATATAATCACTAAACTCTAGAAATTGGCCTACTAATTGTGTATTATCCTGGTCCAGGAGATTATGTGATTCTCACACTGCCAATTCTTGATCTTGTGAATGAAATTCCCCTTCTACGTAAGGTAGAACCTAATTCATAGGTACCTGGTCCAGGATTGCTATGTTAAACAGACTTAGGTCTTGAATTCATATAATCCAAAAATTCCTTGTTCACTTTATAAGGTTTATCAGGTTGACTTCTAATTACTTTTATTTCAGTGATATTATAGTTTCCAGGTCCTGGAGTTTGTTAGTTCCGATGGAAGACAATTCGTTAACCTTTAGGGAATGTAGGACCACGATATTTTTACATTTGACTAGCTTCACTGATGATTAAGTTTTCACAGAAGAACTGCTGTTTAGGAAAGCGATCAGCCTTACCAAATGTTTAATGTAAATTTTTTCGTTTAGACTCTTTCATTTAATTTATTAAAATGCAACTATATACATTTATAGATTGGTTCTTTACAATAGGATCTGCTATAATGGCAATTCTATTAGGAATATATGTCAGTGGGGTGGCTTGCCTTTTAGGATTGTTCTTATATTTAATATACCCCTTCATAATTGAATTCTCTTATAATATGTTAAGTGTAAAATAAGATATCTGCATAAGAAATATGCCTGAGATACCTATTGTATATCATGAAAATTATAATATTACTGCATGTGGTATCGAAAAATGGCATCCTTTTGATTCCTGCAAATATGGAAATGTTTATAGATAACTCAGTCAAAAGATAAAAGGATAGCATTTTACTCCATCAGTACTATCAAGAGGCACTTTCCTATATCTAGGTATGAGCAGATGGTATTTGCTCAAAATGTGTTATAGTGCATATGCCTCCACCTTGATAGAATTACCTGTATTCTTTTTACCTGGAGCCTTCTTAAGATCCTGTCTCTTAGATTCAATGCTACTTGCAACAAGTGGTAGTATTTATGGTGCCAAACTAGCTCTTGAAAAGGGTTGGGCAATCAATCTAAGTGGAGGTTATCATCATGCCTCTTTAAATAGAGGTGGTGGGTATATATATCATTGTATTCATTCAATTAGATTTTGCATATATCCTGATATCACTTTGGTAGTAAACTACCTTAAGAAATGTTGCAATTTAAATAGGATTGTAATAATAGACTTAGATGCTCATCAAGGAAATGGATATGAAAGAGATTTCGTTCATGATTCTTCAGTATATATCATAGATTTTTATAATTCTTATATTTATCCTGGAGATCATGTAGCTGAATAAGCTATAGATTGTTTTGAACATATAGACGGAGATACAACAGATGAATAATATATTAAATTACTTTAAAAATCTCTCGAGAAACATCTCAAAGATGATATGGAATTCATTATTTATAATGCTGGTACTGATATTATGGCAGGAGATCCTCTTGGAAATTGTTGTATTTCTCCAGCTGGAATTCAAAGAAGAGATGAAGTAGTATTTAAATGGGCAAACCAAAAAAATATTCCAATTCTTATGTTACTATCAGGTGGTTATTAAAAAGAAAACACCTTTGCAATTGGTGAATCAATTCTGTAATTAATTACTTGAACAAATTAATTATAAATAGATCAAATTATGTATTAAATATTTTATTATGGCAACACCAATCTGATATCATGTCCTTTTGTCTTTTTTGATATACAATTTAAGAATATTTTACCAACTTCATTTCCTCCATCACTTACATTCAGAGTCAAAGTGTCTAATCTTATTGCCTTTTCACGAAAAGACTAAAAGATAAGTATTTCCCTCTAACTCACATTCAAATGAGCATAACCATTACAAGATAGAGTGAGCTTTTACAAACTGTTACAAATGGTATCATGTCTAAAATTAAATAGAAATATACTCTAAAATTTGATCTATCAAAAACATAATATTCTAAACATTAATTTTTAGACACAACACTTAAATATTTGGTACAAGATATAGAAAATCAGAGACTACTTTTATTGAAAAACTTTATGCAGTAAATTTAACAGATGCAGATTACATGTTCAACATACAAACATTTCTAAATATTATATACATTTAAACATACCTTTCTTTTGCGTATTTGAAAACATCATTAGTCAATCCTTAATTATTCATTAATTCACCTATATTTATATGTCTTAAATTGCCACTATTTTTATTAAGGAGATCAACTAACACTGTATTATTTATTTTATTATCCTAATCATTTTATATTATTAAATTTACTGATATACAAAATTATTAAAGTGAATTATTCTTTGTTAATAATCTGAATGCTTTTTTACTAAATCCAAGCACTCCTCTTATATCCACCTAAATTAAATGCTTCTACTTTTCTAAAAATGGCAATAGAGACCCATTAGTCAATTTCCTACATCCACGTATCTTTAACTATGTATAATTAGTTATGAAACCTATATTTATTAATAAATTAATTTATACCTAATATATTAAGACATTCATCATCAATTGAAGTAAAGTCTAGATTCAACATTGTTAAATTTGGTAGTAGTGAAAATAATGAAGCAAAATGTGATTGATGATACTTCAAACTTGCCAAACCAAGAGATATTAAATTAAGCTATGCCAATTCATCCAATTCAAAATTCTATATTTCAAATGAAATATTATAGCTAATAAAGAATATATTTAATATATTTTTTACATATTAAGTGAAAATACATTCAAATTATTAAAATGTTTAAGAAATGCTGTCATCTTATCTCCTTCAATAATTGTATGTAAATTTAAATGTTAACAAAACTTGATTGATTATACTTAATCTCCAATCCAATTTGTTAATTTTTATAAGTGAATCAATAGATTCATTTATTATGCCTAATCAAATTATTTCAAATTGATTTTTTTTATTGTTGTGTTTAATTAGAAATTACTTTACAATAAATAACCTCTTTCCATTTAATTTGTATCAGCTAATTAATCAAATGATATCTTTTCTATTGTTGGTTATCTTTGAAACTACTCGTCTTTATAAAATAATGCAAAAAAGAGATAATTTTAGATGGACTCATTAGTAATCTTACTCAAATTTGTTGTATCAAGTTAAAGTGTCTTAAGATTTCTCATTTTCTCATAAAAGTGATTATGTATTAACTTTGCATCAACACTAAGATAAATTTTATAATTAAATTTACTTCTACTTAGTTTAAATAGCACTAGGCCCTGTTGCAATCAATTTCAAAGCAGTTAATTACTAAGAATATTTAGAAATATAGGAATAAAATCTTTCTTGAATAATCAAATCATAATTTAACTAGATCTTCAATTTTTGAACTGATTAAGGGATCTATTTTAATATATGCTTTAATTCTTAGAGACTTGTGGTAGAAATAATTAAATGCAATTTTTCTAATTTTAACCACTTGTTCAAACCCAAAGACTTATATGAATCAAAAATAGATATGCTAATTTAATTTTTTGTCCTTAGAATAATACTTGGAATATAGGTGGCAAAAAACTTATCTATCCATTATATTCTTTTTAATTCTTAATATGTTAAACTACTCAAAATCAATTCTAATATATGAAAGGGAATCTATAATAACATAGCTAAACTATCTAAATATACAATAATTATTTATTAAATTATATCAATTTTATTCAATATTGAAAAGAATTTCATACTTTCAAGAGCTACCTATTATGATTGAAATGTGAGTCTTAAATTATAAATCTTAATTTTAATTATAATATAGTTTAAATTTGAATTTTTATAGACCTGTCTTAGAGTACTAGAATATTTCTAATAAATATTAAGATAAGTTTATTTCACTATAAAGATCAGGGTATCTTCTTCATAGCATATTTTGGTACGGATCCAAATTCATTTCCTTAATCATAACCACCTGGTCCAGGAGTCTCATTCTTAGGATTCAAAGGTGGTCTTTTACTAGTGCCAAAACCCCAACAAGGTCCTCCTAATTTATCTTTAGGTTTGTATTATCCAGGTCCTGGAACCTCCAAAGTGGAATTAAGTTCCTATCTTTTCGATGTACCAATTCTGACATTATAAACTCAAAAATAATACTTTGCTGATTATGGTCTTTACATAATGGGACGCTCATATTAACCTGGTCCTGGTATCTAATCCTTTTGAGCTTAGACAGGATCATATTTATGACCCAAAATTTTTACTTGTGGACCTTCAACAATTTTTGAAGGTAAATCATAAGTTCCAGGTCCTGGTACTCCTTTCACATCATTCAGTGGTCTTCTATTGGCTGATCCTACTCTCACCATAGCTGATTATGGGCGAATAGTGTCGATTTGAGGTTCATATTCACCTGGTCCTGGATTTGGATTAGCAAATTATAATCCTCTCACTGACTTGCCAATCTTACAGGATGGAGGTCTTTTAATTTGTTATGGATCATAAGCTCCAGGTCCAGGTACAACAAGTTATTGTGTAATTTGTTCCTTTCTAGAGACTAGAGTAAAGCCTTTAGGCTAAATAGACTCAAATTATGATGAATAATTATATTGTCCAGCTAAATAATTAATGAGTTTTTTATACGTCCTGGGACTTTTCCAAGTTCATTGTCATATAATCCTCTTCTTTAAGAATTGCCAAAGCGATATTTGGGGGCTGATTCAGCTCTTTCCTATTTGTAGGCTTGTAGATAATAAAAATAATAATGATACTTCCTGGGCCAGGAACTTTTTCAAGATGAGGATCGTCTCTCTTGGATTGAGGAAACCTAACAATTAATTAATATAGTTACTTCATAGTTGGAGCATCCAATTATTTACTTAATTAGTATTCTCCTGGTCCAGGTTAATATTCATCAGGATGGTTTTCATATTTGCCCCCAAAACTGTATTAAGGGGTCTGTTTTGTTGGTTTTACATTATAAGCTCCTGGTCCAGGTTAAAAGGATGTAACAGATTATTATTTTTTGCCAGCAAAAGAAAACTTTGGTCCTTTGAGTAGGTTCTAAGTTAGATAAAGATTATACATCCGAAGAACCATATGCTCCTGGTCCTGGAGTGAAACTTGATTAAAAAGTTTATCTTTGTGCTTATGGAATTCTACTGTAATGAAGATTGGTACTTGAAACTGGGAGGAGTGTATTTTTGTTTCTTGTCTCCAGAGTATTATCCAGGTCCTGGAGTATTAGGTCCTTGTTGACCTTCATTGGATCTTTTACCATTTCCAACTGAATATGCTGAAACCATTATATATAATTAAATATAATTCAAATATTCTGAAACTATTGTATTGCAGTGATTCTGAGTGATGAAATATATTACAAATAGTAATATTGAAGATGTTTAATGGTTTGTTTGTCTACTTCATACTTAGATGGTACTTTAAAATGACTCAATTATTCAAAATTGTATTTGATTCTAAAATGAATATAATAGATTACATACCTTTATTGAAAGATTAGTTATTCTTAGTAATCTCTCAAAGTTCTTTTGCCTTGAGATGCTTCTCTGATGGCATAATCTAAAATGCTCCACTTTACTAGATCATTCATCTAATCTAAGAGAGTGCGCAAATAAGTTGGAAAATTGTTGAGTGGGTTGCAATTTCTATATTTAAATTTTCTAGCCATTTCATTTACTTATTGGAATTATACATTATAAATTTCAACTACCAAATCTCCTAACTCTACAAGTTCAAATTCTTATTATTCAATTGAAAACTTTTTATTATCATTAGTAACTTCTTCATAGAGATTTGGTTGAATATATTGAGCATA
The DNA here is from genome assembly GCA_000733385.1 of Paramecium biaurelia. Lineage (NCBI taxonomy): Eukaryota > Ciliophora > Oligohymenophorea > Peniculida > Parameciidae > Paramecium > Paramecium biaurelia. The sequence goes on from JPFL01000047.1 coordinate 96,753, forward strand.
AACAGAACTATTTGTATAATCTGAATAAGATTAAGGTTCAAAATGATCAGCACGTTAATAGATTAAACAATATGCATTTGTTTTTGATTTACCATCTCCATAAGAATCACGTAATACTTTTTCTTCACTTACCTAAGTTACATTAATATCATTAAATTTGAACCATTATTTTAATGAGGGATTGTAGATATAAGTATAATAATGACCAGACTCTGCTGCTCCTTCATGAATTAAAATACTTTGAAGAAAATACTTATATTTTTTCATTATAGCATATAAATCTTCAATCTTCTAATTAATTTGATCCAATTATAACTAAAATTTCTATAAAATTAATTGTATGCTTAATCTACATTAATCAATCCTTTATTGCATAACTTCATCATCTGGTTTTACTTCCTTTACATACTTTGTAGCTGTACTCAAAATAGTTATCATTGAAATCCCTCCATAATTATAATATTTATCCATTTAAGACAATAATTCAGCTTATTAAATTTTGAGTTCATTTAATTACTATTACGTTTCAATTACCTTCTATCTATTCTCTAAAAGAAATCTATCAGCATATAACTCTTTCTCAAATCTAAATTCATCATTTAATTTTATCAACCCTCTTTCTGGATCATATCCCACTCTTTATATCTAAAATAACAAAGAGTCAGGACTCTAAGTGATCCAAATAGTTTTCTCAGCTAATTCAATCACTTCACTTCCATTACGATATCCTTCTATTGAAAATGAATTATTTGCTTCCCAAGCTTAATATAAACTCTTATTCTTAACATTCAAAATAATCTATAAAAATATTTACTCCTATTCTTCACTTTAATTTCTCTAATTGGGATGTGTAATATATTCTTTTGTTTTCCCAAAGAATAATCTATTGATTATAGTTTAATTCTAAGGTTATGATTACAATGGTTATTATTCTATCAATTTAGCTTTATTTTCATCCAATAATATCATTGATCTTGTTAAAGTAATTCCAGTTTTATTTTTATCATTCTAATACTAATCTGATTCATGCATCTCACCATTTTCATCTTTACTCTACATTTCAGCATCCATTATTTTATTCTCATGATATTTCAATCCCTCATCAATACATGTTATAAACTATAAATTGAACTCAGCCCAATCTTTCTAATCTCCCAATTAAAACCTATTACCAAATTCATCGACTACATTCAAGAACACTCTATATGGATCCACATACTTTCTATCTGTGTGAACTAAGTAAGCAAACAGTCTAAAATTATTAATTTTTTGAAACCTCTATAAATGCACAACTAAATCAATAGATGACTTTATTCTTTTTGCTTTTGCTTCATTCTTATTTAAGAGATCCTCAAAATTTAATTAGACTGGGTATTTAAAGCTCAATATCTCTTTCACAAAGATTGGGTTATGAAAATAAGTTTAAATCAGAGAATTCAAATAGCAAACTAACATAAATATCACACAAACCATTAGCCAAATTTTTCAATCCTACAGGTGTTCCTTTTTATCTCAATCGTTGATCTGGAGTCAAAACATCAAATGATAATTCTCTTAAAATCTAGGATTGGGATTATGATTATTCTTTTATTGGAGACTAAACATTTTTTAGTAACACATCCAAAATCTCTAAGTTTCTATATTATTTGCAAATCTATTAAGCTTTGGTTATCTATTATTAAGTAAATCCCATATTCAAGAATTATTGCAGCATGTTGATAATATTAAATTATTACAAACAAAATTAAACATAATCAAAAATATTATCATCATCAAATTTTCCATCCATAAGGTAAAGAATTTTATTATAAATATATAGAACATTAAAAAATTTAATATCTTTAATAATAATATTCATAAATTACAAATTTCATTAGTTAAAATCTTAAATGTTACCCATTATTAATCTACAATATCTGATTGTACATAATATCCTTTTACCTATGAAAATTTCAAGGCTTTTTCATCTTTATTGCCTTCTTCTACCAACATATCATAAAAGATAAATGTATCATTATAAAAGAAATCAATTTCCTTTGTCAATCTTACAAGTAATAAAGCATTTTAACGTTAATTCAAAACACTTAAAGAAGATATTACTCTTTACAAACCTTACATATTCTTGATATTCTGAAATTTTTAAAGTTAGTGCTTATTTTAAATAATTATTTTATTTTCAACCAATTAAACTCCTATGTAAAATAAAAACATTTAAAAATGTTCTATTAATTATTTGGAAACCTGTTATTGACAATATAATTACTTATTCATCATTTATCATTTCATTTCGTTCTTATGGATTTAATCTAATACTATTTGGATGATATTAGCTTCGATAAAAATTGGGAAACAAAAAAGATAAGAACTCATAACTGTCACTCATATCATAATAGAACACTTCAATTTCGGAGGTATTTAAATGATAAGTCCTCCAATTCAAAATATGATATTTAATATTTTCTTAGATAAAATCAAAATTTCCTCTTAAAAACCATTTATTTGGATATGCTTCAATCATTTATGTTTTATTAAGTTCACATTATTCTTATTCTTTTAATAGGTTATTTAATTCTAATTTATTGATACTTAAATCAAGTATTGTTTAACATGTCTAAAATTAAGCTAAATCAAAGAATTTATGTATTTTATGGTTTATCTTTTAATAAAATGATTAATTAAAACTAAGAATCTTTTCCTCTAGTCTAATGAGTTCTTTTAATTTATATTCCTCCTAATTTAAATGTAATGATTTAACTTCTAATTCAATATCTAATTACTTTTCTTTCACTTAGAAAGCCTATAATTATTACCCCCACAATTTTATATCCTAATTTATTTAATCTATCAATTATATAATGAATGTCTTGAAATTATCAAATTCATAGGCTAATTTTTCTAATTATTATTCTTAATTCAATATTAACAATTTTGCTAATTCAAGTGATGACTACTTTTGTGATATCATCTTTCTCTTTGCCTAATCAAATGATTTTGCATTTTAGGGTAAAGTCTACATAGTTAAGCATATTTGGCAAAAAAATGTAGCTTTTATATCCTTAGTGGGATCTAAAACAAAAAATTGAATAGGAGATCTATGATTGAATTAACAGGGAATTTAATCAAATTCCTTTTCGATTATTATTGAAGACATTATTATTATTTGAAGAATTTATTAAAAAATATATAATTATTATATAATGTAATCAAAAATACTAACCAATAAAAATTTATTGAATTGAAATGATATTAAATTAAATTCTTTAATAAATCTAAAACAAAAAATTGCTAGCAGTATTTTTTTATAAACATTTGATTAAGTTTATAAGAAATTAAATTATAATTTAAAATATCCAAATTCTTTAAATAGCATTTTGTTTTTTTTGACTTTATTCAATTATAATTTGAAATCTGAAATTGTATATTTCAAAAGTAAATAATGATTAATTCTCAATAATAGAATATGAAAATTTAATTTATTAGGATTTATGTTATTTCTATTTAATATGATATAATTACCTTATTAATAATAATAATTAATCAATTATTATTCATTTAATCAAAATTATTTAATTGTTTCATATTTACTTTTAGGATATATTATTGTTTTAATAATTTAAATCGTATATACATATAAAATAAATCCTAAGTATTAATAAATTTAAGGATTTTTATAAATAATCATTTAAATAATTTATCTTACAATTATGTTGGTAAATTTTATACTTTAAATTTTGAATTTATTTATAAAGTGTTTTTCATATTTACTTAAATATTTATTCAACAAGATTGTAATAAGAAATCAACAAAGGTTTGTAATGAAGCTTTAGGTTAGTCATTTTTACTGATTGAGATCCTAAAAATCAATAATCGTTTATATCTGGAAGTAATCAAATTAACTCATTATAAATTTACAAAAATATGCAATGGCTTATTTCAGCATTAGACGTTTTACATACGAATTTAATTGTTTTCTAGGTATCTCTTTTTATTTATGAACATATAAATCACTTGTAATAATGAACTATTTGATATTTGAATTAAAATTTAATTATTAAATATAACATCGAATAGATAGGAACTAAAAATGGAAATATTTCAGAATTTGATAATTAGACAAAAATAGTTTTTCTGATTATTATTTTTATTTAAATATAATTTATGATTTCATATAAATAAATTGTAATTACTCTTATTAAGAACGGGATCGTAAAAATTAAACAAATTTAATAAGTAAACTAACTTATCTAATTTGAAAATGTTTATTAATTAATTTATCATACTTTCTTATTATTATCTCATTAGAAATTATGTAATTCCAATAAGAAATTAAAGGTTATGAATTCCAATCAGTTTAACAACATATTAACAGAAAATGGTATGTACTCCTTGATGCTTTGTCTAATAGAAAATTTTTAATATATACAAATTAGACATTAATTTTAAAATTAACTAAAAATTTTATTCTATTGATTGACTTCTTAGACAATGCTTAAATTAATACAGTTTATTATTAAAATAAATATGAAAACCTTTCTCTTAATTGTGCTCTGTGTAATAGGATATTCAGAAAGTAGTATATAACAATGTTCATGTGATTAAATATTAACAGAAGCTGATTGTTTAATGAGTTAATTATAATGCAATTGGAATTCATTTAAGAAATAGTGCCAATATGAAACATCAAATGCTCAACCACAATAGTTATAGGCGACATATTGCAATCAATTTTCAAAGGATAATTGTAATAAACTTAGACCTTGTGAAACTTGTGTTACTAATGGACCTTGTTAATGGTATCAAGAAAAATGCTCTCATTTTACAGGATGCACAGCATTTATTGGAAAAATTAATTCTATGTGCTAATATATATCAGAAAGATGTATAACAGATGGAATTCATTGTGTAGAAATTGGAATTTGTGATTCTTATAAAACAGAAATTGCTTGCGAATAAGATATGAATTAGAAGTGGTGTTTTTGGGATATGAACACTATGAAATGTAGATATCCTTAAAAGTGTGAAGAGTTACCGAAGACATTCACTTCAAGTTCTTAATGTAATTCTTCGATTCCTCGTTGTGTATCAAACGGCTTTGAAGGTGGTTGTAAAGAAGATAACACCAATTCTGTCATTTTATAAGCTGCAAGTGTTTAAAGTAATTCAACTCAAGCAAAAAATTAGTGTAAAGACTTCACAACAAATTCTGAATGCATCACAAATTATTAAGGAAATCCATGCCTTTGGAATGACAATTTATGTGTGGATAAGATATGTTCTAATGCACCAAAAACATTCACAACCAATATAGAATGCTAATAGTTTTTAAGTTACTGTATTACAATGAATGGAGGAGGTTGCATGAATAATGGAACGTGTTAGGTTGCTAATATTTCATAGGCATGCATTAAAGATATTTCTGGGGTTGATTGCTTTTGGAGTGCTATAGGAGAATGCATTTATAAAAGTTGTGATCTTGCTCCTTCTACTTTAACTTCAAATCAAGATTGTGATTCATTCTTTAAAGACAAATGTACCGTTAAAGAAGGAGGTGGTTGTAGAAATAAAGAATGTGAAGAGCTTTCTGGAAGTTCACATAAAAGCTGCAAAACACAACTAAAGGGTTGTACAGTAGGACTCGATTCAAAATGTGCTAAAATAAAGAACTGTGAAGATACAACATTAAAAGGTGCTTGTATTGAAGGTTTAAATGGTCCATGTTTATGGATTATGGACAAAGTCTCTAATGAATAATCATAAGGAAAATGTTATAGCTACAATTCTTGTTAGAGTCTTTAATGGAATACTGACTAATAATGTAAGTAGATTTCAAATATGTGCACCACAGATGGTACTAAATGTGTTCCAATAACCTCATGTTCAGAAACCAATATAAATGGAGGTTGTGTGACTGGAAATGATGGATTATGCATTTAAAGTTTAACCACAATTAATTAAACGACAAAAGTGTGCAAACTTTTTGAGTCCTGCTCTTCAGTATAATATTTAAAACATTAAGAATGTTAATAAGCTAATTAAAAGTGTACATCTGATGGGGTAACAGGGTGTATTGAATTAGTTGACTGCACTGCATATTAAACTAAAGAGTCATGCAAAATGAATAAGGATTATACTCCTTGTTTTTGGAATCAAGTTTAAGGAGCGTGCAGAGATTCAATTTGTTCAGATTACAATTATCAAACTCATTAATAATGTTATTCAATAGATAAAAATTTAAAATAGATGTGTACTTCTGATGGTGTATAATGTTTAGCTATAGAAAGCTGTACCACTTATAAATAAAAATAAGTCTGTAATAATGCAAAAGCCACAGAAGGTAGTTGTATTTGGATGGAAGCTGATAAATCATGCTTAGTAAAATAATGTTCAGATATTTCAACCCCAAGTCTTACTAATTGTAGTTTAGAATTAGGTAATTGCACATTTGATGGTTTTGTGTGTATCTAATGGCAATTATGTTCTAATTATTTAACAAAGATTGCTTGTAATACATCTGGTTTGGATGGAATCTGTTAATGGTCTAAAAGTGATAAGTGTCAACTAATGACATCTTGTTCATCTAATACTGAAGATGAATAGGCTTGTCTATAAGCAAATTAAAAGTGTTACTGGACTACATCTGGTAAATGTTTAGATCATACTTGCTAATCTTATTACACAAAGCATGGGACTTGCAAAAATATTAAAAGTTGGGATAATAAATCCTAAACCTTTTGTCAAGAAGATTAAGGCAAATGTAAATCAGTTGATCCAACCACTTTGAATTAATTAGATTGTTATAAAATTTCAGATTATACATACACTTGGAATCCAAACTCTTCTAAATGTTCAGTTTGTAATTCCATTAAGAAGTCAAATTCAAATAATAATAAATCAAATTCAAGCAATAGTAGTAAAAATACTAGTAATAGTAAGAATGATACTTCAGGAAATAATGATACAGACTCGAATTCATAAACAACACAATCCTCACTTTTTATAACATCTTTTATGTTATTTATTCTAATCATTTTAATATGAGATTTAATTATTCATTTGTAATTTATAATAACTTAAATAATCAGAAATTATTAATATAATATTTTCACAATTTATAATATTCAAATTTACATACTCAATTTAACTTCTTCCAAACATTTAAGTGTGTCCTAATTATTTGTCTCTATAACCAATGATTAAACAAAACCAAATGTTATTTTCTTACACTATTCTCTAATTTATTAAGCAGGAGATCTCATTAAATTTCCTATTGCTGTAACTAATTTTGCAATTGTTTCTACATCTCTTTGTTAATATTACAGAAATGTTATAATACACTCTGATAACATTTCACTAGCTTGATCATTCAAACCATTTCTCTAATAAACACCAATTGATAAATTTAGAATAAGATTACTAAGCAATTAAACAGTCTATATAATTATAATATTATACTTTTTCATCTGCATCTAAGAGACTCAAAATAATGTCTTTAGCTATTCTTAAATGATATAGTATGGCACAAGAGTTAGCATTATGTCTTAAGCAATTACATAATGTTTACAAAGCCAATCTTACAAGAACAGCATTAATAGGCTATGTATTGACAATAGTGAATATATTCAAAAATAGATTCATTCCTTTTTCTAAACCTGCAAATAATTATTCACTACTATGATGAAGACAAAATAATCTAAAGAAATCATAAACTGGCAATAAGAATTATGCATCCCATTTTAATAATTTCTAAATGAATATTAAACTAACAGAATTTTCAATATTGACAGCTTTTTAAACTGACACAGATCCTAAACTTTCAATTCCTTTATTAAAAATCAAAGTTTCTTTCTCTGTTAATCTAAATTCTTCACCTACTTAAGCATTGAACTCAAATAACTTCTTACTCAAACCTTGTAAATTCATACTTTCATAATAAGTGCATTAAGTATAAGGAATATATTGAAAGTCAATCTGTTTTTTTGCTTATTAAGACTGTAATACTTATTACTAAGCATATTATTCTTTCATAGTTTCTAACTCTGATTTCTTTTATCTTTATGATTACCCAAAAGATGTATTCTTTTTTAAGAAATTAACTATTTATTAAAGATAATGTTTAGAATATCCATCCCTTAAGCAAAACTTCTCTGCAGTGTCATAGAAGCTTTCTCCTTCATTATATGGTAACAATTTGGTAATTCCATTGTCATCTTCAACATCAAAAACATGATCATATTCTGCTGCTTCAAAGAATTTATCCCCAGGAAAATACTTCCTTGAACTTGCACCTTTACCACCAATCACATCTCCAATTAATTACCAATTCTGTGTTGCAGCACTCCACATATATGCTTCAGGTTTATTTCCATTTCTAAATAATCTTATTTCTCCTTCCTTCTTTCCTTTCATAGTAGCCAGTTTATCTATTCCTTGCAACTTCTATATTTCCTCTTCAGACATCCCTCCTTCTTATTTGGCATTAGATAAAGAGGCCTCCTACTCTAATCCTTCAATTTCAGCCTAAGTAGCATATCTAGTTTGATCAGTAGTAAAAACTCTAACCTTTCCATCACTTGTTCCAATCAAAATATCATTGTAATTATTTATAGCTATTGTCCATACAGTATCTGGCAATTAAATTGTTTATTTTGGAGTACCATCTAAATTCCAAATTATTACTAATCTGTCATCACCTCCACTAATAATTTGATCCATATGAATTTTCATCGTAAAAACAAAGCTCTTGTGTCCTAAGAAAGTTTGAATTAATTCTAGATCTTTTGACCAAAGTTTTATAGTTTCATCATTTGAGCAAGTTAAATAACCACCCAAGGGAGATAATAGTATTTCTCTAATTATATCCTTATGTGCTTCTACACTCTTAATTTTAGTTTCCTTAGACCAGGAATGTAGAATTCCATCTTAGGATCCAGTTATAAAATTTAAATTTTCATCACCATATACTGCCACACCATATTTATGTCCATTTAATCTATAGAGTTGTTTCATTTAACTAAGATCCCATATTATAGCAGTTGCATCCCATGATCCTGAAATTAATAACTATATTTTTATGATAATTGAATATACATTTTCAGAAATGCTTTTTAAAGAACACACTTATTAATCATGTCCATCTAAAATACCAAGTGGATTCCCTTCATTATCTAACAAATAAATTTGATTATCATGTCCAACTGCATATCCTCCATTTACTCTTGCACATGTTGCATATATGTATTTCTCAAAGAATGAAATCAAGGTCGCTTATTAATATTAATTATCCTTCATTTCATACAACTTTGCAGTTTTATCACTTGAGCCTATTAGAAGGATTAAAAATATAATTACATGTTAATAATTAATTTCCTTAGGTTGAGATTGATCTCACTATACCATTGTGTGCTGGTATTGTTTGACTTAATTTATATTGCAATGCTTCCATAATTAATGATTTTATATTTATTATTTTAACTAATTAGTGCCTATGTGAAGATTGATTTACTTAAGTCTACACCACATCACTATAATAGACATTTAAGAAATGATCTGTTGATCAATAATTACAAGAATATGCAATATACAGGGATTATTAAAATAGGGGAATAAGATCTTGAAGTACTATTTGATACAGGTTCTTCTATATTTTGGGTAATATCTAAATATTATTAAGGTATATTCAAATACATGTCCATCATAATCAAAGAGAACCTCTTTTGATTGCCAATCAAGTACTAATTGTTTGATGACAAAAGAACAATATAATGTAGAGTATGGGTAAGGGGAAATTGGAGGGAACAAAGCATTTGATTAGTTATAGATATCTAATTTGACTGTTTCAAATTTTCAATTCTTGATAGTGAATTCATAATCTAATCTAGATAACCTGAGAGCTGATGGTATTTGTGGATTAGGATTTCAAGAATAATTTGGATTTACTTCATTAATCAACATGCTTTATGATTAACATATGATTGAAAAGAGAATGTTTACTTTCTTCTTGAATTCAATACCTGAATAAATTAATAATTCATCTGCTTTATTCCTTGGTGGTTATGATACTCATTACATGAGTTCTGAAGTTTAATATGTTAAATTAGATAAAACTGATTAATGGTCAGTAAAATTAAACAACATATAAATGAATAATAAAGTTCTAGTTCAGGATGTATCAGCGGTGATTGATACTGGAACATCTTTTATAGTAGTACCAACTCATTAATTTACTTAATTATTATCAATTTTAAGGGATCAATATAAACAATTTTGTTAATATTCTCAATACTAAATAAAATGTTCATGTCCTGATGGGGATTTTTCACATTTCCCTGATTTTGAATTTAATTTAGAAGGTGATTTAAAATTGGTATTGAAACCTAATGATTATATTTATATGGATGTATCAGTATGTGTTTTGTCATTAACAAAGAGTTCAAATAATTATTGGATTTTGGGTGATACATTTATAAGAAAACATATTACAGTATTTGATATAGATAATAAAAAAATTGGATTTGCAAAATTGGCTACATTTGAGAAATAAAGTAAGTAAATTTAGATAAATGATTATTTGTATATATTTAAAGTTGTTTGTGTATGTATTTGTGTAGCCATAGCAACTATTTGGATAATTAGATAAATAAGTTGTTTAGGTGAAGCAAGTCATGAAATGAATAAATGATAAGTAAATATAATAATTATAAATAAATGTATATCATTATTTTTTACTAAAGAGAGCATCAGTTAAATTATCTATAGCCTCTTTCAATTTAGAAATTTCAAAACTAGATGTTTCTTTAAAAATGAATTTATTTTTGAATTTCTTAGAATCTAATCCTAATACTTTAATGAGATCATCTTTATTGAATCTATTCTTTTTATCATTCTTATTGAATAGGAATAATATTGGAATACCACTTTTTTTAATTAAATCATCATTAAGAACATCTTCAATAAGATGTCTTTATAAATGAAATCTAATCATATAAATTTTTATAGTACCTATATTCTGAATCACTAGTATCAATAACATAGATCATGGCTTAAATATCTTAATAGAGAATTCTCCAATTTGATCTATGACGACCATTTCCGGACATATCATAAATAAGACAATATTTTCCTATCTTTGGACAAATAACATAATGTATCTCCATAGTAGGTGTTGGGAATATTTCCATTCTTTAACTGTTGGAAAGTGTACGTAATAGACTAGTTTTACCTGCATTATCTAATCCAACACAAATAGCACTAAATGCAACTTACATTTATTAAATTAATGAGCAATCGTAAGAATTATAGTAATAAGTAAACTAGAATATCATTGGGTGAGATAGATGAAATGTTTAATGATACTGAATTCAGTCAAGCTGTTAAGGAGACATTTAAGAAATAATCTAGTACAGTTCGTAATGATTGTCCACCAACTCAAACAACAAATATGTTTTATTAGAAACCAACGATATCATAGATAATGAGATTGAGAGCTAAAGGATCTCATACAGGAACAAGATGTCCTTCATTAAAAAAGGAGGAACGAAAAACTAGATGGGCTAGTTTAATAAGTGAAGGTCGAACAGAACATCATAAAAGGATACCATCTGAAATAGAGAATATTCCAATATGTGCTTAATATGAATAGTATAGTTTCCTTTGTAGAGAGCATGAATAATTAATTAAAAATTTGAGTGAGTTGCCTCAATCAATTAAAATGATGCTCTACTCTAATATGTATGAAGTTTAAAGAGCTAAAATGTGTGAAAATAAAACTATACTAGACGACAAATTCATATTTACATTATTCAACACTCTTTAATAATTGGACAAACAAATCATTGAACCCTTACATTAGTAGACTAGACCTGTACTTAATTTTAAAATGCATTTTGTTTAAAATGCTGTTAATATAGTCTCAGAAACCATAGTATAAAGTATTAGAGAAGCCTTAAGACATGATACTAGATTAGGTATATTTTTAGAAGGCTTTTGTAAATTCTGGATAGTTTTGATTGATATCTAATTATAATGGATGGGAAAGAGTTGTGCTGATTACATTGAGACTTAAGTCAAAGAATTCAAGGAACAATTTAAAGAAGCTGTAGCTTAGAAGATTAAAGTAGAAGATTAAATGATATTAATGGATAAGGAATTTAAATCTATGGAGGCTTAATATATTCGTAAACATGAATACTTATAATAACAATTATTATCAGTTCAATAAGAATTTTAAGATTATGTTATGGCAGTTTAATAGATGAGTGATCTCAAAATAGCAGAGGAAAGAATGAACTCAGTTGGATTAAAAGCTTTAGAATTGGAAAGCATGTTCAAATAATATGATAAGGTAGTATCTCAACATTCATTTGTATTTCAAAAAGACATCAAAGAATTAGGAACTGCTTTAATACAATAAAAGAGATAAAATTAGCCTCTTCCAATGAAACATTAGGAAGCATAAATTCGTTTGGGATGTCCTAAATTATCAGAAGAGAATTACTAATTGCATTAATTGAATTCCATTGGCATTTTTATGTAAGTACATCCATTTTAGATACTGTATGAAGTCAATAAGGAATTAGAAATGGATTATCCAATGTTATTAGGTAATTTTCTGGATTACTTGTCTCAAATTGGAGAATTTCAATCTCATGTTTGTAGGATTTTTATTGATTGGGTTGGTGAGGAAGATAAACTAAATGCTATCTTAACCTATTTTAATGAATGTGATCTTGATTAACCAATCAATCAATTATTTGCTAATATTTTTGGAATTCGTGAACATCGTTAATTAAGTTCTGTATCTCTTAAGAAATTACTAAAATATTATAAAGAATTGTAGGAAGAACATGATTATCAATTAAATGAATATTTCACATTATAGGATGCATCTCCTTATTTTTAAATATTATTTTCAGAAGAATTTTATGAAAAGATTACTAAAAGTTAAAAATAATAAATGACATTGTTAGAACTATTAGTAATGTTGGCTTAATATTTCCTAATGATTGAAAATAAATAATGGACTGGATGGTTATATAAATTAGAAATCGAATCTGAAGATTTGAATATGAATGTGGTACTGTATTTATTATTAAAAATATAATAAAGATCAAATAATTCATTGAGTTACGTAACCAATTGAATAGACCACTTGAAGATAGCCTTAAATTAGTGAGACAACTCTCTTTGCTCCATCCTGACTTATTTTATAAAAGCAAGTAAGCTCCATTAGAGAGAATGAAAGCATCAGTGCGTAAAGTACAAAGGAAAAACTCATAACGATCTCCTCTCAAGAGATCTAGTATTACTTTGATTAAAGCTATAAGTATTAAAAAGTGATAATTTATTAATTATATAAAAATGGGGAATACTTTGATTGAAGATAAAGGCAAAATCAATTTGATGAAAGCATTCGAAACTTACAACACAGAATAGGAAATTGGAACTCGTTAAACTTTATTCTTTGAAAATAAATTGTTTAAGACATTGAGTTATAAATGGCATCAACAAACTCTTCTATTGAAAGTGCATCTAATGCGTAAATAACTCACACTTTCAGAATTGCATATACATACTCAAAATTTTCAATATCTAATTGAATAATTGGAACCTTATCCAAATCTAATGCCATTCCACAACCTCATTAATTTTGGTAGTATGCCAAAACCATAACCATTTGAAATGTCTCTTGAATGCAATAAAGAATATTTAGCAGTCTCTAGACAATTCCTTTACTTAACTTTGGAAGAACGATTATAATCAAATTACAAATTGCCAAAATGTTTATTAAACTTTTATGCACTGTAATTTCTAAATGCAGTAAATACATTACATAAACGTAATTTATATCATGGACACATACGTTCATCCAATGTCCTTCTAACAAGTCTTGATTTTCTAATATTGGCTGATTTTGCTTCTTATAAACCCACCTTTTTAAATGAATTAGAAGTCATTAGAAACATTTATAAATCATCTATTCAAAAATGTACTTTGGCACCTGAAAAGTATTCTGATCTATAAGAAGTTCAATACCTCAATAATCTAACTAAAACTCAATTAATTTCAATGTAAGCCATGGATATGTTCTCAGTAGGATGTGTATTGGCAGAAATCTTTACAGGAGAAAGTCTTTTTTCACTTGAATAATTATTATAATTCAGAAAAGGTGAATATGAACCAATCATAAAAATTGAAGGAGTCATAGGTGATTTAATTCATAATCTGATATCAATTAATCCAGATATAAGATATACTTCAGAATAATCATTAAATCTCTTCTGTAATGAAATCTGTTCAAGTTAAACATATGAATTACTCTAATATATAAGTATAGCATTGAATGTTAATGGTTATTTTATGTAATCTGATGCTCGTATTGCATTACTAAGAAAAGTTATTTCAACTATAGAACGAAAACAATTCCTCTATTCACTTCCCTTACCTATGTAATTTATCAATTTAAGTAAATTCAATTAAATTTGTAGGGATTTTGAATTCCCTCGTAAAATGGTTTAAATATAATTTACAAGTGGTGTAGGAATGGATGAAATTATTGCCAATTCTCTTGAAAACTCAGGTAATTTAATATAAAGAGAATTCAAAGAAGTTCATTAAATTACTTAATCAGTTTCATTGCAAGTTTCAATGGTTCAAAAACTTAAACAATCTATATAAAAATAACCTGAACTCTAAGGATCTAGATAAAATTTAAGAATGAGTACATTTACAAATGTTGACATCAGATAAAATAATCAGGAATACATAATTGTAATCTTGTGGATTTCTAACCAAATTAGAAATTCAAGATTCATGTAAACTAGATTATGTGGATTAGAATTAATAGAATTCTTATGTTAATACATAGATGATGAACTCATATATTATTTTCTGATGCCATGTTTAGGAATTCTGTGTGAAGATTCAGACTCTTAAGTGCAATTCTATGCTTTTTCAATTATGCTGAATCTTCTCAAAAAAATTAAGAATCCTCCATAATCATCCACTGATACACTCATTTTCAAATTATATATTTGGGAATAAATTAAGAATAGGATGAATGATATGAGTACTAATCATTAATTAGCTTTAAAGATTGGAGATATTGCAGAAATCTTACATAAATATAATAGACAAGAAGAAAAGATTCTATTTTTATAAATTATATAGAAGAAGTTTTAGGAGAATAGGATAATTGATCTTACTATCATTATATCAAAGATTTATGAAGTGCTTAAATATTATGAATGTAATTAAACTATAGAGATTTTAACACTTCTTATTTCTCAATTCAACAATACTAATTTAAAGATAGCTTTACTTGATGTATATTTGGAAATATATAAATATTATTTCAATACTGAGAATAGTAAATTACTTTTATATTGTCTTCAATTTAATACTAGACAAGAGAGTGCTCTATTTCGTATAATCAGATTTGTTAGGTAGGCAACAGAGGAATAACTCTTAGAATATAGTAAGGTGATTTAATATGTGAAAGAAATTTCTCCTTTAATTTTACATCACAATAGATGGATTAGAGAGGAAGCCAAAGAATTTATTATCATCTTACTAAATAGATATAGTAGTAAATAGATTTTCTTTGATTTTCATCCTCATATTAAGAAGTATTTGAAATTAGATGTTCCAATCATTAATATAGAGATTTTTACATCACTTATTCAAAAACCAATTTGTACTAAATGGTTTGATTCGAAATATCAAAATGAACCAAGATATCCATCTTTGACAGATAGGGAACTCTATAATTACAATAATTATTATGAAGAATACTTTAAGAAATCAAAGAATATCCAAGAAACAGTAGTCTAATAATAAATTTAAAAGAATCAGTATACAGTAGCCAAAATAAATTAACGTGTTAATGATTTTATTGAGGCTGCTTTTAGAGTAGGTTTGATGCAATTAGATTAGAATAAGTGGGAAGACTTTTCAAAGAAAGGTGGTAAGACATGGGAAGATTTCATTTAATATATTAAAAGTAATAATGGATTTGATTTATCAAATAAATAGGATAATCTCTTAACTAAAAAGAAAGTAAGATATTTATAGGAATTATAATTATAATTACAATATCATATTCCTCAATCTAGTACTTAGTGGGTTAATTTGTTTAATTATAACATTATAGCCAATTAAATCTATATTAAATCATCATAATTATAAATATAGGATATTCAATTTTAAAGAATAATCTAATAACCAATTACAAGACCATTTAAAATTAGTAATTAAATTGTAACTACAATCTCTGAACACAAAGGTATTGTTACATCCTTGTAAAAGTTTGGAGATCAAAGAAGATTCATCTCTGGTTCTTATGATGGTACAGTTCGTTTATATGATATGAAGAAGATTGAAGATGATTTTACAAATGGAAGTGTTGCATAAATAAGAATAAGTGAAGGAGATGTTTAAAGTAGAATATCTGCTTTATGTGCTTTGGAAGGAACTGATAGTTTTGTAGTAGGTACAAATACTGGGAGTGTAAGTTTATATACAAATGATCGTCATACAAGTACATTTCTAAAGGGGGATTCTGAAATTAGGAAAATAGTTGATTAAGAAAATACATTCATGTATGTTACTGAGAAAGGTACTCTTAAGATTGAAGATATTCGTAGTAGGAATGGATAAAGTTTTAATATTGGAAGATAACGTGGATTAGTTTCAAGCATGGTACATGATAATTACACTACTTTAATTGGTACTATTAATGGTTATTTAATTTTATATGATATAAGAAGTACTATGATTGTCAATTTATTCTAATTATTGAATCATGATGATTAAGCATTACCAATTTTTAGTTTAGCTTATATGAATAGAGTCTCTTAATTTGAGGGAATGAATAATGATAGTTCTAAATTAGTAGGAATTGGATATTAATCTAATAATAATGAAGTAGGATTTTGGGATATAAATAAATAAAATGAAGATTTGAATCCAGCACTCTTTTTATATTGTTCTGATAAAAAACATCCTATAATAGAGACTCCTAGATTATAATCTGTATTAAAATCAGAATAATTTATAAATCATAATAACAATTTATCAACATAATGTCATTATGATTTCTTGAATAAAGGTTATTAAGTTGATTTGGTATCATATTTAAAAGATCCATTAACATCTTCAGAAAGAGTAGCTAAAGATCGTTGGTTACGTGGTACTAAGAATCTGTATATAAATCTTAAATCAGCATTTGAATGCAAGAGTACTGTGACATCATTAATCTGTTTAACATCAAGGATTGATAATTAGAGATAAGAAAATACATTTATTACTGCAAGTACAGATAGAAGCATACAGAGTTGGACATTAAATAGTGATGTTTCTAAATAATAAGATAAAAATAATGATAGAGTATTTTATTTATTATTATTATTATAGGAATTCCAAACTAATATAATAAGTTCACCATTTAATTCAATTCGGAAATTTAAATAATGTCCAAGTGGAGATGTTTATGTGATTTAAGATTATGAATTCAAAAACCAAAGTAATTCTGGCAATTCTTATGAGCACAAGGACTGCATTACAGATATGATATATTTAGACCATGAAAATAGTTATTTGGTTACTGCAAGTAGAGATCATACAATCAAAATATGGAAATGAATAAAATATTATAATAAGAAATTTATTTGATGGCAGATCTATGTCAAAACTGCAAACATAAATAATTGAAATCTCGAATGATTGGCAAAAAATTCTCATCCAATATTCTAAATCTTATCTAATAGATACGATCACCAAGAAATATTGAACCTCCATATATTAATGTGATTGACTATTTACAAAGTATTCAAAAAAAGAAAGAAGAAAAACCTAAAGAATGTCTTCAATATCATCGTCTTAAAACTCATACTTCAAAACAAAAAACAGAAGTATAAGTAGAAGATGCAGGTACTATTACAACTACATCACGTCTGGATTAATTTCCAATTACTTAATATATCCCTAGAGGTGCAGTTGCTAACAAAATAATGAGTAGTGCATTTTATAAAATGAAACATATGTGTTCCAATTCTAGAGAAGAATCTAAAAGAAGAAATATAGAAATTGGTCCTATGTTTAATCAAGTTTCAAAGTATGTTTAACCAATAAGACCAGCAACAGTAAGAAGTGTTAATTCGAAGATAGATGATAGATTTGGATCAACTTTGACAAATTCAAAACAAGAGTTATTGAGACATAGTAAATCAGCAATACATTTGAGATTACCTGTTTCTAATAAATTAAGTGAAGTGTAATCCTTAATGAAGAGAGAATGAATAACATTAATTCTTACTTATCTTATTGTTGTTGATCTAAGTTTTAAGGATTTTTAGAATAATAAATATATGTATTATCTAAATTACGAGGTATTGCGGAGTAGATATTAGCAATTTACACAATTCAACATTCTCGACCAACTGGACCCAATCTATCAATCTCTTAAGGTAATAAACCATAATTACAATTAAAAAAGCTCTCCTTGGAGTCTAGAGATAGAAATACATTCTTTTAGGATAAGGTGCAACAATAACCAGATTGCTTCCAAGTGAATCCAATTTATGGATTTGCACAATAAGCAAATGAATTGTATGGTAGTTATGGACAACCAACTCAACTTTGCTTCTATATGCATCGTCAAAAGAGGTATCTAATGATTGGCACTCAACATTCAGTGATAATTTGCATTGAAATTGTAAATGGAAGAGTAGAATCCATCTAAGCCATACTTAATGCAGGGGAGCGATAAGGAAGATATGGCTCAGTACAAGCAATTTAATGTTGGGAGAAATATATGTTGGTAGGTTTTGAGAGAGGAGATATTCAATTATATGAGGTTGGTAGGAAATGGGAACGTTTACATCATGAATCCAAATTACATTCTGGCAAAGTAATGTAAGTCTTATTTATACCTTCCTCTACTATCGAAGCACTCTCTCTAGATGAACATGGAGTCATATACAAACATGCATTTACAGTAATGACAGTCATGGATAAATACATTGTTAGTCATTCCAAAGACAAAATCTATAAGAATGGCAAAATCTATCATATTAAACGCAACACCTAATAACCAAAATAAAAGTAATCTTCTTGGTGGAATAATGCCAAAAGTATGTTCAAAAAAGAAGAGGAAGTCAGTGAACTCACAGATCCATCTGTTAAACATTCTAGTGATACTGATGGATAATTAACTAGGTTTGCTTTGGATATTAAGTTGATGCCTGAAACTATGACTCAGTAACTCAATTAAAATATCTAATAAGTAGTAATAGCTGCTGTATTATATTCTAATCGTGTTGAAATTCTTAAATTTTATAAAGGTAATTAATCGAATCTTCAATTTAGGTTCATTGAAATGTGAAATTGTGTATACTCTTAAAAGAAACACTTTCTCAATAGATTTTCCTTAATAGGATAATAGTGAAAATGGAGAATTATCATGGGGAGAAGGATATTTCTAAAAGTCTTATCAAAATGCCAAATTATTATGTATAAGATGGGGTGACTTATTTCATTTAGTAAAATGTATGAATATAGATGATGATCTTGAAATTGTTGAAGGGTATTATTATTTTAGTATTTATTTTAGTGCAGTTTATAAGATGGAGAAAGAGAAAGGTAATATAATAAAGAGTTCTTTTTTAACAAATAATATCATTTATGCATTTTCAGATTCGAATTGGGTTGCTTTAATACATACAACTTAATTTTAATTTGCCAAGTAGGATGATGGGATAGTAATTTTGGAATCAAAAACAAGAATGTTATCTAAAGAAGATGTTGAACCTCAAGCAGCTGAAATTTTTGTTTCATATGAAGGTCCAAGCAAACCTTGTCAAGTATAAATATATGAGAATGGAATTGTTTCATTAAGGAAGAATAATATTTTAATAGAGAGATTATAAACTTGGAATGAGTATCTAGAAGATTTAATTGAAAAAAATCAATGGGAGAAAGCCATGCATTAAGGAATGCTTATTTATTAAGGATAAATAAAAATACTTAGTGAGATTGCTTCTTCATTAGCAGCACGTTAAGAATAAATGAGTCAAATGTTTTAGAAGATTGCTTTTACTCATATTATGTTTGCTCTAAAACCATTAGACATTCCATTATCTTAATAAGAAAAAGAAAATAAAATAAAAAAGACAATAGAATTTTTATTAAGAGTTGATAACATGTCTTATGCTTTAGTAGTATTAAAAGATTTCTTTAAAGATATTCAATAGATGAAATTATATTTCACTTGTTTAGATCCATTTATTAAGAATAAATAAATTGCAGCAATTCCTGAATCATTTTTTATTGATTATGTCAACTTTTATTAAAATGAGAAAGAAATGATATAATAGCTCATACTACAATTAGATTTACATCAATAAGAACCAACTCTATTAATTAAGGTCTGTATGGATTATCATTTGTATAAAGCTATGATATATTTATGTACAAAATAAGGAGATTTCATTACTGGATTAATGAAATTAATGGATCTTTGGGAAAATAAATGTTAATCAGAATAGAAAGAGCATTGTAATATTGAAAAAGAGAAGTTACGTCAATTCAGAATTAAATTAGGATATAATATTTTAGCATATGTACGTATGTGTGTAAAGGGAATCAATATCTTGGGAGAACGTGTACCACATAACATCTATTTTGATATGTTAAGAGGATTAGTATCTTTTATTTTTAATACAGAAAATCTTAAACAATTCATACTTATTGATATTCGTCTATCACTTCAATTACTTATTTAATTTATGTAACATCATATATATGCTAATATCAAATCTGCCACACTCCCAGCAGTTAAATTTGATATAATTGATAATGTTCCTGAAATTCTAAAATTGATGCTTAGTGCCTTAGAGAACACTAGATAAGAAATAAAAACTTAAGAACACTATTAAATTATTTATAATGATAAAACTTAACAATATCATTAAGTTTCACTTGCTGATTAACTTAATCATTTCTTGTTATTCTACTCTTAATTGTTAATGTAATTTCCAAATCAATTGATAAAATAATTTAAAGAGAAATTATTACTAGAACTTTTGTCTCCATCCTATTTTTAAACCTTGAAATAATATAACTTTAATACCTAAGAATCTGATCCTATTTACTTAGAATCCTATGAAGTTAATAAAAATGCTTATTTAATTCACTTATTTGATACTAGTCAATTAAATGATATATCTATTGTATTCAATGAGAGTGAACATTATCCTGAATTCCGTGCTTTTCTTATTTATAAATAAAAAGATTATCTTGCTTGCATTTCAAATTATTTTGTAATGAACAACAACATTATGAAAAGAAATGTGTTTGAAGTTGTTGAGAGACTCTTAATTCATTGTGATGAGAAATTCCTACTAGAATTATAAGAATTTATTATTGAGAATTGTGATGCATTAATGACAATAAGTTAATAATATACAAATAGAATATTCAAAGAATACTTCCATGATGTCAAATTATAAATGTAAATAATTTAGAAACTAGAGAAAACACCTCAAAATCAATTACATTATCTTAAATAATATATAAAGAATGAGAAAGCCTCTGATTCAATTAGATTACTTTATCTTGAACTCTTATGTTAAAGAACACCTAAAGAAGTTTTAAAGGATGTTTAGAATGGAGATTTTCCTTTAGATGATGCATTAGCAATCTGTGAAAAGTATAAAGTATATAATGCTGCTGCTTATTTACTTTAAAAGAATGGAGCAATATAAAAAGCTCTAGATATGTTGACATTACTCTTTATCAATAGATTGAAAGATTGTCATAAATCATTTGCCAGATTCAAAACTATCTCAGAAGGTGATTCTGAAGAGATTTTTGAAAAATTAAATTATATCATAGATCTCTGTTCAAAAATAGAAGATGATGGATATTGGTTTTAATTTTTAGATTCTTTTTTCAAATAACATAAATTAGAATAATTGACTGATGTTAAGGTTCCAGAATCCTTAAGAAAATTACATGGAGATATTGTTTCAGAAGTATTCTTAGCTATGTCTAAATGTATAGAATTGGAAAAGTTATTAAATGTAAAATTTATATTATATCGTTTCTTTAGAAAATGAATTAACATTATGGTTCTATTCCATTAAGAGTTTTCCTCAAGACCAATTAATCTATCTAAGAAAAGTTTGCTTTTGAATTACCTTCTTATAATATTGCTATGAGATAGACTGATGTTACTTACAAATCTTTAAATAAAAAATTATTCCAATAGATGAATCAAGGAGTTTGTGTTGATCGATTTTGTGGAGAATGTAATGATCGAATCACAAAATGTACTAAAGCTGTAGCTTTTTAATGTGGACATAGTTACCATTAAGAATGTTATATTGAACTTCATGGAAATAATTAGAAGAGCTTTAATAGTTTGAAATTGAAAAATTAAAAAGTTTTTTAGGAATGCTTTATTTGTTTAGAAAATAATGAAAAATATAGTAATTTTAATATATTCATTTTAGTTTCACATTTGATTGTTTAGGCAAGTTTGAAGAAGATGAAATTTGATTTTGATAAATATTTACATAGATAAGCTAATGTAGTGGCAGAGTCAAAATAAGTTGTTGTACAATATAATAAGATAGAGAGAAGGGAAAAGGCTATTAAGAAATTGAAATAAGATGACTTTAACAAATTGTATATAAGAGAGGTATATATATTAATTTAAATTTATTAAGTCTTCATTAAATTGGAAGAATTGGTGAAAATAAAGAATAAAAATTGTGTAAGAACTTTGAATTTATCTTAATTTAATTTATTTAATGGGTTGTTGCCAAAATTCACTAAGATGTTCAGATGAATTACATTTAGATCATGTAGGCTTCTAAATTTCTCCCAAATCTTTGGATATGGCTCCTCTATCTAACAATTTAATCAAAGGTGACACAGATGAAATCATTTAACACATTGATTGTTTTGAAAGTACTTGTGAGGAAAAGGGATTATTCGAAAAGCTTAGATCAAATAATATTACCAAAACATGTAGTCTCAATATAAAAGAGGAAGTTATTATCGATTTACGATAAGCTCCTAGTCCTTCAAAAAAACAAATGACAAATAAGAATCTAAACAATAAATTTATCGGAATGCTGTGATACAAACTCTCAAAATTTTTGTAGTTACACTTATCATGAGTATATATATCATTGATATACACTCTCTTAATTTTGATTTTATTAATTTAAAATCAATTTCTCAAAGCTATCAAAAGATAATGGGATGTTGCTAAGATAGGCCAAATAATACACTCAGAGCAAACGAACTGAGACCCTTAACTAAAGAGCCATCTCTTATCCTCATTCAAAGAGCACAAGTCATGGAACCAACGAAGATTTCCATTATTGGAGATCTTGATTAAATGGATTTCATGGATGATGTCCCTCAACCCATGCCTTCCATCACTTAAATCGATTCTAAATGTGCTGCCAAACATATGTCCTCTTGTGAATTGAAGGAAACTAGAGACTTGGTAATTGATTTATACACTATCGTTTTAGAAATTGACATAAATATCAGAAACAATTATAATTGATATGAGATCAGCCACATTCCTCCAGAGTCCACTCAAACCAATGTCAGAGAGAGGTTCAAGCAAAAACTTAAATTCAAAATTCATCTAGATGCTATGATAATTATCCTTATATTTGTATATACATTAATATTACTATAAGACATACCAATATATCATTTTACAACATACATTTCTTAACTGACAACTAAATATTCTATGTTTCTTGTTTCAACTAAGCTTTTTCCCTCATTCTTAAAATCGAAATATCATATTGATATCATGTTTAAATAAATATCAATTTCTACTAAAAATATACATTAAATTAAATTGATTATTCAATAACCACAAAAATGTTTGATTAATAAACTAAATTCAAATTTTTAATCACATATGATTGAGAGAATTCTTGTACTTTAAAAGTATGAGAATACTCTTAATTAAACTACGTTAATAATATTTTTGTTTAAAATAAAAAATCAATACATATACAAAGAGATTATTTTACTTCACAAATAATTTTTATGATAAGAAGTTATTTTTATATTAAGAATGTAATCAATAATTCTGTAAATTACAACTTCAATTATTAAAAATAAAATAATATATATTTATTAATAATAAATATTATTTATATTAATATTAATATTATATGATTTAACATATAATCCTTTCATTTATCAACATTATTGATACTATTAATTATATATCTTTTAGGAAAATAAAAAGGAGCCTATTATTTTAACAAAGACTTAATATCATAAGTCTCTTGTATAATCTTTGAATAATCTGTCTACCCTTAATTTTTAATTATAAGTTGTTTTCTCTCACCTAAAATTTTAGAAATCTTTGAATAATCTAAATATAAAATACATCATCTTGCTCTTATACTCCACACTTCTTTCCAATTAAATCTAATGAACTTGCCAATCGAGCCTACAAAACCATAAACTTTTTAAGTTGTAATTCATGTAACTAAGCGTTGGGTACTTATTTTTATTCTTAACTTTAATCTAATTTTTTATAAGAATTAAATAAGATACCATCTATTTTTACTTCTTTCTAATTCAAATTAAGAGATGAATAGGCATTCTCATAAGTTTTAGCTTATTCATTTAATTTTCTATTTAAATCTAAGATTTCATTTAATTATTATCTATTTCCTGATAATTAAATTTCATATTCACTTTTTCTTTCCTTTTATGCCGTAAAATCTATAAATTCCTTCTTTAAATTATAATCATTATTTTTAATATCAAATACTCCTTTAATCTTTTAATATTATTATTCTAAGTTTATTAACTTTTCTCTTTATAATTTTTCTTCTTTCTCCTAAGTTTCTTTATTTTTTTTGTTTTTCATATTATCTTCCTTTTTATTTAATCGTTTCTTTAATTTTTCAATAGAAGCATTAGCCTTTTAAGCAATCTCTAAATCACTAGCTTAAAATATTTTATCTAAATGTTATTTTTCATTTAAACTATTTTTTATTTGTAGTAATAATGTTGTTTAATGTTATCTCTTTTCACGATAAGTTCTTAAAAATTCATCAAATTAACGTCTAGCTAATTGAATATTATCTTGACTCTTTTTAATTTCTGATTCTTCAAATTTAATCAATTTAGCAAAATTTCTTGTTAAATAATTTAAATATCTAATATATTCTTCATTTTATTATTTGTTATCTCTACAAACCTTAAGTATTTTCTTAACTCTTATTTTTGTTTTACAAGATTTCTTTAATTATTTTTCTGCTTATTCTAGTTATTATTTAAGATTCTTTTATAATTATTTTAAATCTTCTAAATTATTCATTTCTTTTTTTAAATATCCTTTATTAAAATCCATTATTTTTAACATCTTATATGTTTAAGCCAATTATAAATTATCATAAATAATTTAATTCAATTTTTATCTCATAATTCTTACTTGATTTTGAAGTAAATTTTATTAAGATGTTGAATGTTATTAAATATTTCCCTTAACAATTGGAAATATTTCTGTAATTTTATACAATTCATGAGATACAGAATTGGATGCAAATTATCTCATTTTATTTTTTTTATTCTTCAATTAATCAAGTATTTGCATAGTTTATTAACCATCATTAGGAACAGTGGATAAAGTTAACTTAATAGTTTTAGATTCTTCATTAAGATAATTTGAATCTATAAAATTTGAAGTAATAAACATCTAATTATTATGATTATCATAGGAAACATCTTCTTAAGTCATCACAGCACTTTTATTCGATACTGGAGGTAATGTAACAGCAGACGATCTCTTGTATCTTGAACTTGAAATAGTACTAAATTCCATTTATTCTCTTTTTTATTTTTTTAAAACCTCCTCTTATCCCTTTTATTATAACACAGTAATTTAGGGAATAAGTTGTAATCGAGCTTCTTATTCTTATTTTTATTCATACATCTCCTTTCTTTTTCTTTTAGCTTCAAGTGCAATTTTAAGAGCTGATTCTGTAAAAGCATTCTCATCTTCTACACTCATATAATCTGTTGCAGAGGAGAAACATTATTTAATAACCGTAGAGTAATCACAATTCTTATTAATACTCATACAAGCCCAAGGAAATTATATCCAAATCCATCTTTTATAATAATAATCTGTTGATTCTCGCTCACTCGATTATTAAAATACATCTTAAGAAAGATTTTCTTCCTTTTATTAAATGATCTATTTTAATCTTTGATTAAGTTCTTCAGCCAATTAATCCAAACTTTAAGGGATATCTTCTTCATTCTCTGTTTACTCAAAAGATTTTGTTAGGAATGAAAGATAATATGTTCTTATTAATTATCTATTCTATTGTATTTCTACATTGAGTGATTCCATATTTGAAAGCACTGGAGTTGTTTTTGGTTTTGCAACACGCTTTAAATGCTTAGCTGGATCAAACTCCTTTAATTCAGGTGCTTTATCATAATAAAGATCTAACTTGAGTATTTCTTACAAAAGTCCAATATCATATAAATCACTTAATACTCCTATGATTGGTGGATGCCTAAAAACTGGAGTGTTTTTAGTTTCAAAATCACCAAATTCTTTAAGAAACCTTGAAATCTATAAAATAATTCTGAACATATCTTCAGATGAAGGATGATAATGAATTTAAAACCCTTCAACTGCTTTATTATATTCTAAAACAGGATCAAATCCATTCTCTTCAAGAGATTACCAATATCTACAGAGATCATATTTATTTGAAGGATTAAAAAGAAGCAAAAAGTTTTCAATGATGCTAATTACTTCTTTTAAAGAGAAATAATTTTTAGCACTAAATAATTAAAATGTTTATTCTTCCAATTTTCTTATGGAATTGGGAGTAATCTTATCAATAGTCGTAGCCATATTATCATGTAATTCTAACATTTCCTTAACATCAATATAGTATGTATTTATGATTACTTTTTTAAAGATTTCATTATGAATTATCCATAATTCTTTATGTTTCATAATATATACTTTAAAGAAAACTAAAAATAATTTCCATTCTTTGATGGTAATACTACATACACTTTCAATTTCTGGATAAGTCAATCCTTTTTAAGTTAAAGCCAATACTAATAGAACTTTTCTAAATTTAGCAATTTCCATTATATTTGCTTTTCCAAAGTAATCTAATTGAAATGCAAATAAATCTTCTACTACTTTCATAGAATTAAAATGATTCAAATTTAATGGTTACAGTATTTATTCAACAATACTTGAATCAATTTCCTCTTCTTCTACAACTCCTTCTGATGGATATGGGATAAATACAGAAAAGTAAGATCTTACAAAAACTGGTTGATTTCTCACTTTATAACTTAATTAAATGAATATATCTAAGAGATTTTAAGGGTTCTAATATGTTAATATAAAAACAATTACTGAAATAAGTAAATGTTTCCCTAAATGGATATTGACTGTCTATTTCATAACTGTTTTGTCAGATACAATTGGTATCACTTGACAATCAGGCTTCAACAATTTCATTGAGGCTGATTATCTTTCAGCAGTTACAATAACTTTGATATTAGTTGGAAAATATTTTGGCAACCAAAAGTTTACATTGGCTTCTCGATGCATATCTAGTATCTCTCTGAAATTGTCTATCCCTTCAAAAACTAATATAACCTACAAAATGAATAAATTATATACTTTATCATAAATGATTGGAGCACCATTTATAATTTACTATTCTAATTATCTACTACATATTTCTAACCAATATTGAAAATATCTTCTTAATTTCTCCTCTAGTAATTCTACTTTCTATTTAATATTGAGTGCTTCTCTTAATTTAATAAGAATTCTATAGATGGCATAATAATAATTGCTATTTTTGCCTGATTAAGTGGCAAAATGTGGAATGATAAAATCAGGATATCGCTATTATTCATAATAATCTTACTCCTTTTTTATTTCTAGCATGATATTCCATCCATTTTACTAGAAGTGTTTTCTTACCAATTCCATCATCTGCTTCAAGAACTAAGGGTGTATTAGTATGGAGTGTCTTATCTTCTTCCAACCAAGATTCAATTTCCAAAAAATAACGATCCAATCCACTTGCTTATCTTTAGCAAATAATAAAATTAGGTACTGATTTTTGTAGTATTCCACTATCACGTCATTTGAGCTATTGACTATCTAATTAAGATTACTCAACAAAGTTCATGTTCTCGTTCCTCATGGTTTCTAATTTGGATTTACGATCTATATCTGAGGGAGTTGAAGCTTAATGAGAATAAGCATCATCCATTATAAAAATTTAGAAATAATGATTATAGAATTTATCAACTTTCATTCTAACTCAACTCCTTATAGAAATTGATCAACATCTTGATTTCAAAACTTTAGAAAGTTATGAATTTCCATCCTTTTTCAGGTTTATTTGAATTAGTATATATAACTAATTTATTTGGAAAAGATTATATATTATTGATCTCTTTGTATTCGATTTCTTAAATTACTTTTTTATCTAAAGGTGTCAATAAAGATATTTTTAATTAAGATAATCCAATATAAATGTTCCCTTTTATATCTGGGATTTTCAATTTCGAGAACGCTGATTATAATTCTCTATGTACTTCCAACTTATATATATTCATAGTTGCCTCCTTTTCATAATAAATGTTTTTCAAAAATTGATACTAACACAAATAAACCATAGATTTCTTTTCTGTTTCTAATTATAACAATTAACTATTTATTTAAGTTATGTATTTTTTGACTTCTGTCTCCCAATCTCTAGGTTCAATCTAATCGAAAATCTCACTTTTTAAATACTTTTAGATATTTTCATGTTTCACATCTAATTTCTTTATTATAAGATAAAATGCTATATATAGAAACAATTTCTAACGATTCAATAAGAATTTAAGTTCTCTAATTTCATCAAAGAATTAGAGTACTAAATATTACATTCTTACCCAATCTTAATATATTTCAACAAATTCAAATTTTGGATCTAAATAAATTACTTTTCTAAACAACAATTTCTCTTCATTACTATTTGTCCAAAATTATTCTATTTTATTGATTGAAGAATCAAATATTCCATTAAAACTAATCTTATACAATTACAATATAACTTCATCATCATCTATCACCCTTCTATTAAGATATTTATCCTCCAATATTAATTTGAAATCTTGATAATACACCAATTACATTTATTAAGCTAATACTTTGACTATTTCTGCAGCCCTTGTGATTTCTTAAATTTATATCTTTTCACATTGATTATCAATTAAATAAACATCAATAATTTTTCCATTCTTTTGTTGAATTTCTCTATAATTCTCAGTAACCAAAACAACATTAGTCTCCTATATTGTTGATACTCTAATTTAACTATTTCTAGCAGAAAAATAGGCACCTAAAATATCTGCTACTCCTTATTAAGTCTTTTAAAATGGTTGATTCTGATAGCTTCTAAATTACCTTTTAATTTCTATATCAACTTTTTAATTCATCTTTGGTAATTCATAGAAATTATCTGGTAAACTTAATAAAGATAGAATAGATTGCTAATTTGGTTATAATTTTTCAGGTTATTTTTAATTTAGAATCAATACTTATTGTATCATCTTTTCAATTGCTATCATTCTTTACTCAATTACTTTTGTTGAGTGATTATTAAGCCAATGAAAAGAGTGAATATCTTCAAATGTCCCTTCAGGATATCTCTATCTAAAGATATTCAATAATTCCTATGCTTTTGAAAATCGAATATATATTTTTAATACAATCCTATCTATCTCTATTTCTACAATATATATTGTATATTTGTTAATGCTATAACTGAATCTCTCTTCTGTTCCAACTACTTTAACTGTTATTGGATCAATATTCTATATTTAAGATCTCTCCTTAATATAATTTATAATCTTTTATATTTATTTAATTGATTTCTCTTTTATTTCTTTATTCTAAGCAGTAAATTAGATAACATTCTCTTAAATTACTATACTAAAAAGATTTGTAAAATATTTAGTATCCAATTAATCTTTAATTATTGTTTATGAATCTAATTTATATTTCATACATCTTCTTGTTCTATTTTCTTGATCTAAATATCCTATCAATATCATGTCTGTAAAAATGTAAAATATCACATTCAATTCCTTACCCTCTTTAATTATACTAGCAGTATCTTCATAAATAATCAATCTTTCCAAATTATCTTTATAAATGCTACTATCTTCATATTCCTTACTTAATTCCATCACTCTAGCCCTATTCATGAATTTATCCATTGACTTATTATTTTCTTCATTTAATCTCTCAAATTCTTCTTGTAAACCCAATATATTTTTCATATCAGGATGATTACTTCTAGTACCCTTTATGAGTTCTTTCCAAAATAAAATGTATTTTGGTAATCTTTATACAGGTTTTACTAGAAAATCTACTAATTACAATCCTCTCATGCTTTCTCTATTCTTCAAACTATACTCTAATTAAGGATGTTTTTATAGTAACTATTTTAAAGCTTTCAGTGAATCATTGTAGTTCTAACAATAGCTATAATATGTCTCAAAACCTTTGACATCCACATTGTTAAATATCACTGAATTTCGATTTAAATTTTCAGATTTACTCTTCACTTAATCATAAAACTTTTAATTCTCTTTTCTTATATCTGAAATGTTTGTAAATATTTTATTAAGGAATTTTTCATCACTTTTTATTGTTAGCTCATTCCTTAATGTCTCTCTAATCTAATTATATTATCAGTTATACTTACATCTTCTAATACACCTAAATCATTGATGTAGTTTAACTCTGTATATAAAATTTCATTTATTACGTGTCTTCGAAACCTCTCCATCTTATTAGCCTTTTAATTTTTCTTAAAATGATTCAACATCAAATTCAAACCCTTTACAACACGCCTGAGTTTATTCATATCAATATATAATTTAATATATAATTTTCATTATTATCAACTTAATGATCCCATAATTTCATTAACGTATGACAAAATAGTCACTATTAAATATTCCCACTTTTTCTAATAACATCCTATTTTATATTTCATATTTCACCTATTCTTATATTACATTTATTATACTATGAACATTTAACTTTCATAAAAACTTATGTAATCAATAATAAATTATCAAATGTATTCTTATTTATTTAATAATTTCTCTTTATTTTCAATTCCTCATTAATCTCTTAATATATTACTTGATGTATCTTATATACTCTTTTCAAAATTGATTAAAAATCCATATCATTTGAAGTCAATGCCAAATTGATAAATTCAGATCTATATAGAAAAAGAAGATCTTATTTCAAATAAATTGAGATTTATTTTTTTTATTTGTTGATTTTTTATTATTCTAATGATCTACTAGGTTATATAAATCTTTGTTTTAAATCGATGAAAAACATTATAAATCAAAGTATAGTATTTATAAACAAAATAAGTGATTAAGATCCTATATTGTATTAGGTATTTATCTAAGATTTCTATTGTTTTATATTAAAATAATCATAGACAAAACATTAAATAAATATTTCGGTTATATGAATAATAATTGAATATATTTATGCAAAATTTACAAATAATTATTTCCTGTAAAATCAGTATTGAGTAGATTATTAGTATTATTTATGAATTATTATATTGAAGTTAAGATTGATTTTATTAATGTGTTAATGGAATTTAAATATAAATGATTATAAAAATAGTAATGATGGAAGTTTTTGTTTTATATATATCTAATAAATTAGTATTATCTTAATAATTTGATTGAAATCATATTAATCTATTGGTATGACTTAATTTAAATTCTTATGGTATTGTAACACCAGGTTTCCATTTTGAAGATTTCTTTGGTTCTTCTTTCTTCTTATTTGCTTATTAGACTCTTTCAAAATAAGTTATGAGTCCTTTTTTATTGAATTCTGATACTTTTACACTTTTTTGTGTTATTTTTTTATTTACTTAAGGTTTAAAAGTGCATAACGATTGACTTTCATTTTGAACATCCTTTTATTATTAAACAAGTTTTTCTTATTTTTTAGATTCCCAATATCTATTTCTTTATTCAAAAGGCATACTAAAATCGCAATACTTAGTTTAACTCTTTGAGAGATTGGGCTAAAATGTTGTCTCATTTTCTTTTGATCTTTCCATTTCTATTTGTAATCTCAATGTTTCTTTCTTTGATTTATAAAATTGATCTAATGTATATAACTATTCCCATCTTGGTGCAACACTGGATATTGTTCTTTTTCTTGTTTATGATTAAGATTATTGTTTTATTTCAGGTGTGACTGATCTAGGTTTAAATAATCTCTCTTTAGCATCACCCAATTTTTCAGCAATTCTTAGAGAATTTCTAGATAACATAGGTCTGAATGAACATTGCTCTGTTAATTAATGTTTAATTTCTTTTGGTTTATCAATCTAGATTATGAGATTGATTATATCTTTGGTTTATTTCAATGGTTGTTGAACAATCTAAGAAGTCTTATCAACTCCATTAAGAGAATTTAACTTTGCTAATTCTTTTTCAACCAATAATTCTAATTCATCAAGCATTACGTTAAATTTTTAATAAATATCATTATTTAATCTTTTTGTGTACTTCTGAATTCTCTTCATGTTCAATCAAATATTTTATACTCTGAAACTTTCTCTTACAGAGAGTACAAAACTTAACCTTCAATAATTCCTTCTTAATTTATTCACTCAATTTAATTAATTCATTCACTTTCTCAATATCTTTGGTAGGTTTTTAATCTGAATTTTAAGCTTAATAAACTTAATTAGTAAAATGTCTAGTAACTTTTACTTTCCCACTGCTTTAAGTTGTCTCTTCTGGATGAAAATTCCTATTCTTTACAGAAAAACTTCTTTCAATATTATTACTCATATATATATTAATATTATATTAACTTATATACTTATTTGACTATAATCACAAATTCATAATAGACCCACTTGAATTCTCAGTTACAATAGTATTAGGTATACGTTAAACATATATAGGTTCTGTTAGAGCATTAATATTATAACATGAAATAGAACCATTTGTATCACTTGTGAAAAATAAATTTTAATATTAGTGATGCCAAAAGATAGTATCAACCTGATTCTAATATAATTTAAATATTTCCATATCTAATTTTTTTAGATTAAACAATATGGTTTGTTTATACTTTTCTGTTGTAACAAAACATGTTCCATTTCTATTCCAACTTAGTTTCTTTACTCCTAAATTATGTCTTTTTAAATTAAAAATCTCATCTCAACTAGAAGTATCCCAGATACGAATTGTCTCATCATCTGCTTCACTAGTTATTAAACTATTTTCTGGATTCCGTTCCACTGTATACACTTCCTTACCATGTCCTAAAAGAGTTTCCTTCTATTCTGATTAAACATCATATAAATCAATATATCCTAACTTGAAAAACAATTTTATATTGATTTGGTGAGAAAGCTCACTCTTTAATTTATTAGTCTACAAAGCTGGTCTTTACTCCAGTCCTCCTTAACCTTTTTTAATTGTATAGATCTCTCCATTACTTCCAATTCCAAATATTTTATTTAAGTATTCCTAATTTAAAATCCTTACCATTACTTCATCTTTATAAATTCTGATAAAACAACTTCCAATCATTTAAATAAAAATAGATATGTGACCTTAATTATTAATCTTATTATAACCCAATCAAAGATATTGTTTTTTGCTACCCACTAAAGCCTTCTATTGAATAAACCATTTTAGATGTGTGGCTTGCCTAAATTCATTTAGTAAATATTGAATCTTCATTTACATTATATATTATTCTTAATGAATTAAATTTATTTTAAAATAATAAAAAAAAAATCATTAATTACCTTGTTGTTGCAATGTCTTTAATTCTTACTAATATACTTTCTCCCATTCAAA
The DNA here is from genome assembly GCA_000733385.1 of Paramecium biaurelia. Lineage (NCBI taxonomy): Eukaryota > Ciliophora > Oligohymenophorea > Peniculida > Parameciidae > Paramecium > Paramecium biaurelia. The sequence goes on from JPFL01000047.1 coordinate 130,728, forward strand.
AATAGTTTCATCTAAATTATCCACACAAACTTAAAATGCCCCTTTACCAAACAAGTTCATCTAATGATACAATGGTCTTACTATCACTTTGATGAACCCAATTTCATTTTTTGACATTACATGTAACTTTAATATTAAATACTCTATTTTACTTTATCTAGATCCTTCATAAATGGCTATTGAGGATAACCTTTCTTACCTTCTTCAGCATACTAAGCTTGATACTCTAAATTTATTTTTTCACTCCATAATCTACTTTATGGCCATTTCCTTGCTGTACCATTAAAATCAGCAGTATGAGTAATCATTCCACACAATAATGATTAATCTTCAGGATCATTACCATATTATTCTATTCTAGATTAAAATTCTTTCAACATTTTAAAATGTTCCTACATATCAGTAGACAAAATGTTGGAAATTAATTATTTTCTAAAAGTTCTGAAATCCTAATCAGAAAAATTACAGAGAATATTTGTTTAACTATCTCTTAAGATTTTAATCGTTGTTGCTGCATGATGTTGTTCCAATATCTAATAAAAAAAATTAACAAAATAATAAATACCACTTTATCATGATAACGAATTGCCAATTGACTTAATGAGTTAGCTTCATATGCATTAGTCTTACCAGAATGAGCAACATCATGACATAAGGCTGACAACAATAAACAAAACTTACTAATATTATTAAGAAATTATTAATCTAATTAATTTGTCAATGATTTAATAAAGCAATTTACAGCTTGCATAACTGCAATTCCATGATCAAAATTATGATAAGGATTATTATTCATATTGTATTGAGTTTCCATTTCAATCAAGAAGTTAATCAATTTATCTTAAGGTAATGCAAACATTTAATTAAAATTGTTTCTTTCCAACATTGACCATACTATTCTTTATTTCTCTACAGTGGATTTAATCTAATAATATTTTATATATTATTACTAAATTAATATTAAAATCCAAAGAATCTAATTCATTGTCTTCTTCTCTAAGAATTAAATGTGATTCATTAAACTTATTTGGATTTGTTTTCATAAATCTTCTCTCCTCTTCCCTTTGTTTAAAGAAGAAACTATTCTTTCCAACAACTTGTTCCTTATCAATTTTTCTAAAAACCAATGTTGGAGTCTTTTAAGATTATTAAGCATTTGTATTGATTTCCTATATTTGAGGCATGTACATTGCAACTACAGAATTTCTTATGTCAGGATTAAATTCTTCTAATTTCTTAATATAATCCATTGTTTCTGTCTATAATAATTATTATTTAATTGTCTTTCCATTATTTGGAGGTTGAGTCCTTCTTCGAACCCATTCATTTTCTAAAAGGATTAAAGTAAATCCTTTGAATTACTTCTCTTCTTTCCTAATGAATATTTCATATTGTTTATTTTAATCTTCTTCCTACTAAGTTAATTTCCATTTTACATTACTAATGTAATTTTCAATATTTTTGAGCATTTATTGATTTGATGTAAAGATCTATTTATAAGTTGAATCAATTTATATTTTTTCAATATGAAATTATTATTTAATCTTTTATGATAACGCCCTACTCAAAAAACGTAAACGACCCTGCTTATCAAAATCAATCATGAATAAGTTTTTAGATCTTAAAAAGAACTTATAAAATTGCATTCTTTCATAACACTATTTAATAAACTATTAGTATCTTTAATAAATTTGATTGACTGTATTGTAAATTAATAAGTCTTAAGATTTTTTGAGATCTAGATTGGAAGCAAAAAGATATTGAGAGGAAGAATCCTTAAATTTTAGAGTGACCACATTAGGTTAATTTTCAAATATTTCTTAGATCTAATATTGTTTATTGATTGTTTAAAGAATATTTTCAATGAGTAGATATTTGGAGCATCTTACAATTTCTAGACCAAACTCTAACACAGTGTCTCCAATAGACAATATACTAAAGTATTAGACTTTGATTTGTTATGAAGTATATATTACAAATTGAGCTAAATCTATCAAGGAATCAATGTAATTATATTTTTTGGATAACATAACAAATGACTTGAAATTTGGATCCAATTGCATTACAAAATATTAGAAATCTGTAAGTTTGATTATAAAATGATTTGGATTTTGATAGTACTATTTAAGAGTATTAAGAGAATGAACTTCAGTTATTTATTGTAAATTAATTAGTTCATCAAGGATATCTTTGGTGATGGGGAATTCTTCAAATTTATCTTCTTAATGTATCTAAACCTTTTAATCTTTTAGTATAATGAAACTGTATGACTGACATCCAATAAGTTGATTTAGGAAGGTATTTAGAAAGGTCTAGATATCTTTAGGTTCAACTTTCTCATCCATCAATTCAAGAAGTGAATTCATGTAACGAGAATACCTTTGCTAAGCGTAACGACAATATTACCTTTATTTATTAATAATTTTATTGTAGTAGTTCTATAAAGTAGGTATCAATGTTATCATTTTAATCTAATGAGTTGAGAGCATTTCTTAATTATTCAATTTTAGAATTAAATTCTTAGGTGATCTAATGGAATAATAAACAAAACATATTTACATTTTGATTGGCATATTATTACAAACATTTTATTTGGGTAATGAGTTAATCCATAAGTTAGATGGTTTGAGACTATATGAAATATATGAATATATCTGAATACTTATAATAGTTATCCTTGTATTTTGGAGGGACTAAAATCTTGAGTATGCGATTTAAAACGACTTATTTAAAATGAAGATAAATAAGAAAGTAATTCTGATTTGATTTGAGTGTCTTCTTTTTATTTAGATAAGAGAAGCATTAGTGTTGGTTCTTTTATGGTTATCTTTTACTTGATTAGTCTTTTTTCTAATTAAGAGATTAGACATTCTTATTCCATTTCTCCTAAGACTTGAAAGAAGTTTAGGTAACCACAAAGACTGGGTGTTTGAGAATCCTCTTATTTCATTTATTAATTAAATGAAAAGAACAGTTGATATTTACAAAGCAAATACAAAGAAACCAAAACAGGCGATAGGTAGCAAATCATAGACGTCTTATGGAGCATACTTAAATAGTGATGTTAAAACCATTGCTAAATTGTACTGATTGTTAGCATTTACATGAGGAAGGAAAACCTTTCCCAAATCACCAATAATTACTTTATCAAGAATCTACGTATAGAATAGACACAGAAATCCAGTGCCAAATAGCTCAAGACCAATTTCTCTTAGTTGCGATAACCAAGATCTGCTACCATTGACACCAAGAACTCTTAAAAAAGTATTTTGAGTTCTTTTAAAATATTAGAAATATCTAGACCCTATGAATCACTATAACCAAAAAGATAGACAGTAGTTGAGTCCACTTAGAATTTGATTAAACAATATGCCAATTAAAAGTAAAAAACTAATTTAGATAAAAGAAATTTATGGCACAATTTTGTAACAGAATCTATATTTATTATTTACAGCTTAATAATTCCATCATTGATTAATAAGTTCATAGAACATAAAGTTAAAGTACACATAATGTGAGATAATAAGTTAAAAGTGATCTCAAATATAGATCTGCTTAATCTTTACATTATAACCCTGATTTCTTATAATTTAAATTATCTTTTAGTGCAAGAACAAGATAAGGTCAATTGTCATCTAATCCTAATAAAACTAATTAAGATATTTATATTTGTGAAACCAATATTGTCTCTGATATGCATCTCTTCTCAGTATGTGATGGACATGGATAAAATGGGCATTTTGTTTCATAATATGTTAGAGATCAATTTACAAGAATACTCAAAAGAGATCATCAATTTAAATAACATCCAAGATAAACAATCGTTAAATCTATCTCTGTCTTAGCAAACCTTATTAATTAACAACCATTTGATACTTAATTTAGTGGAACTACTATGAATGTTATCTTAATACAAGATGGTGGACATCTTATATGTTCTAATGTTGGAGATAGTAGAGCAATCATTGGAAAATTAGGAAATAATTCAAAATTCAAACCATTCCCCTTATCAATTGATCATAAACCATGTATTGAAAAAGAAATGAATAGAATACATATGCATGGTGGTAGAGTAGATACTTATTATGATGATCAAGGTATTATTCATTAATCCATTAGGTAATTCGATTGGACCAGCTAGAGTTTGGGTTAGAGATGGAAATTATCCAGGATTGGCTATGAGTCGTAGTCTTGGTGACTAGATTGCACAATCAGTAGGTGTATCTAGTATTCCTGGTAATTTATTTTATTTTTATTGTTATTAGAGATATTTGAATATTAATTGAATCCTTAAGATAAATTCATTATTTTAGGAAGTGATGGAGTCTGGGAGTTTATTGATAATCAAAGTGTAGTCGATATTGTAGGCAAGCATTATCTTTCAGGTAATCTAGAAGGAGCCTGTGATGAATTAATGCAAATATCCTATAAAATGTGGACTTTAGTATATATATATATTAAAAATATAGGAAGATGATTCAGTTGTTGATGATATTACCTTTATAGTTATATTCATAAGCTGATTATATATTATCATTAATAGATTTTCAAATTCATTTTATATTAATATGAATTTCTAAAATTATAAGATAGATTATCCCCAAGTTAGATCTTTCATGTGATTCAAGACACATTTGACCATAAATATTTTATAATAAATATTTATGATCTCTTCTGTCTACAGAATACTCATTTGCTCAGAGAAGAAAACAAATCTGAATAAGAATAGAACTTAGCAAAGTAACTTGAATCAATTTAAATTACATAACAGAAGTACCAATTAATATTTAGATTAATTATTTATTTGCATATAAATATTTCAACATTTTGAAATAATAATGAAATATGTAATGAGTTATTTAAAAATATAATTCAATTCAAACTTGTAGAATTTATATCTTTTTATTATTATTTTAATAGCAAGGAGTTTCTTTTTGATTCAATAGCAATAAGATTATCTTCAAACTTTTTAGGCCATTTTTCTAGAAAGTTTAATCCTTTTTAATATCTTAACAGTGCACTTTGATATTATTTCTTTTTATACAATTGGTTTCCTTCAATTTTAAATAATTCCAACTATTTGAGACGACTTTCAATATATCTGAATATATTACTTCTCTAAACTTGTTAAATCAAGAGGTATATCAGGTTGAGTTACTTCTAATATATCAATTTTGAAATATTTTTGTAAATTATAAACTGAGATTCCACTTGCAATTTCTTATTCAGTATGCATCTAATTCATTAGATAATTTGAACCAAGCAATATCACCTGCTTTCATTGAAAGAAAAGCAGATCTTAAACCTTATATATAAGGAATGCTAGATGCCATAGATATTTTAGTGGCCTAAATATTATTTGTAAGGGTAAGATTTCCTTCCAAATCTCTTTCCTCACACTTTAATTTAATCTTAGATTTAAGGTTGATTTGTTTAGAATTCTCAGCTGATTCATTTTCAAAAACTATATATTTGATTAGATTTGGATTTATTTCTAATTATTTGTATTAAGAGAGAAGTTAATCCATGTCTAATTTTTCAGGTAATTTTCTCTCCTTTATAATTGGAGGATTGGCAGGAGATATTTAATGCTCCAATTCTACATCTTCAAGGGAAAAACAACTTTATTAGTTCATTAATAAATATTCAGCAACATTTTAGTCTAATTTATATATTATTAAAAAAATGAACAAAAATTCAAAGTCTAAACAATTCTATATAATCAGTCTTTCAAAATTAATCAAAAGATATCTTTATATAAACGATTAGTATTTCTCTTTTGTTTTATCATTCTATCAAAATTCTACTTATCTTTTTTAGTATCTTCTTATAATTCTGACAGTTCTGTAATAATATGGTTTAATTGATGATTTTTAATTAAATATCTTTATGATAATTATCCAAATGATTAACTTTTTTAGTGACACTTTTATCCTCTCTAAGTCAAATTTTCTGAATCTTTGTACTTTTCTAATTCTCCTTATATATCATAACTCTATTGTATTCTCCAATCTCTAAGTATTTTTTATCTTAATCTCTTTTCCCCTTCAATAGTACCCAACTATAATTTTGTTACTTATTCATGTTCATTAGTGTAAGTAGTCTATTTATGTTTATCAGTGAGATTCTTATATCTTTCCTTATTTGAATTCTAATCCCACTCCCAATGAGCAAATCTTTTCAGAACTCCCTTAGCTGTTTACATACTTAACATATAATTATTATTTATACTCAGTTTACTTCAAATATTATCTACATTGTTTTTTTGACCAAAGTTCACTTGTAAGCATACAACCTTGGTTCTAATTCTAATAAATTCCATTCACAATAGGTCTTAATTATTCATCTTATTCCACTTCTGTTTTTTGAAATGAAAACTTTGCAAATGTTAATGGTCTTGAAGTAAGTGTAGATGTCAATTATTCAAACATTTTTTAATGATTCCTTAAAAACCTTTACTGAATCCGAAATTATTCATTGCTTGCTTCATCCAAAAGAATATCATTCTATCCCAAAATATCCTTTATTCTCAACTTTAAAATGTTTCAATGAATCAATACCTTATTTCTATTTATCATACAGAATTAAATTAAATTATTAAAAAATTATAATAAACTGAATATGCATCAAATATATCTTATTAAGTCATAATATACTTCCATAATAATCATATAAAATTAGTTTTATTTATTAATGTATACAATTTTAGAAATTTCTTTTTGTTTACCATTTATAAAAATGGATACTTATTAGGTACATAAAATGCACAATATCATCTCTCCTAATTCAATTTGTTTAAAAGACCATTTCACTTAAGTTGATTAGTTGGATCAAAAATTAACTGACTATTATTATCATTTTTGATAATTTAGACAAAAAATTAAAAAATAATTATAATATTTAATGACATTGAAGAAATGCAATTGTATGTTAATATGATAATGAAAGATTTGGCTAATCCAAAATTGTAATTAAGCCAGAATAAATATAAACCTAACTAATGATTATAATACTTTTAATTAACTTAATTATTCCGATTGGCAAATTAAATCCAGTTCAAACCTCAATAAAATTTGGATAATATTCCATTATTTATATGAGTAACTAAAACATAAAGAAAATAAAGATTACTTTAGGAATTCAAATAATAATTTCTATCAATATTTAATTTATGATATCTGTAATAATGAATTTTTTTATTTTGAAATATATCAAAATCAAATATTCTTATTTACATATCTTGATATTTTCTAAATATTTTAGATAAATGAAATTGTATTAGCATGTGAAAGTTATATAATGTTGTGCAGTTCTAATATCTATATGTAGAATTGTAATAGATGAGTTAAAATTAATCAGTAAAATTCTAATTAATCTAAATATATTAAAAAGTCATTTATCAAATTAGATAAACAGTTTTTAATCTTCATAATACTTCAAAAATAGTTTGCATTGACTATTTCATAAGACTATCATCATCAATATTTTGAAATCTTGAATAATAAGAAATTAATCAGAATTTCAGATATTATAAAGCTATTCAACTTAATCATCTGAAGTTAATTATTATTTTGATGCAAAAGAACATTGTGTGTGAGTTAAATCAAGAATGCAATATTCAAACAGGCTGTCTAATTAATGATATTTTTGTGAATAGCAACTCTAATATTTTGATTATTTCCAAATCACTCTAAAAGTAATCGATTGTCACTCTTAACTTATTTTAATTCAAAGAAGGATGGATTAAATAATTCTAGAATTATTGTCATTCCTAAAAGGGAATTTACTCTACTCCTAATTCAAATATGTATATTACTTAACATACCTATTCTTATGAAATGATTATGAAAAATCAATCTTTTGTTGGGTTGAATAATTCAAAATATTTAAATTTAATAAGATTTGATTACTATCATCTAAGCGATGGTATGAAGAATTCTAATATTGTAAATTTTGATTAGAAAAAATTAAGCAATCCTGCTTTTTCATATGAAATTAAATTGACCATGAATGACTAAGAAGATTAATTTATTTATTCATATAACATAAAAATGGTTAAGATAAGATAGACTTTTAGGGCAAAGAACAAATCAATTAAAAAATCAGCTATAATATTTAATAAAAAATAGAAAGGAGCATGGGTATAATATTAAAAAATAGCTGATGATTATAGTGTATAAGATATGTTTTTTAGTAACTCAACATAAGAATTAATTTGCAGTTGTACTGAATCAAAATAAACAAAAAGCTTTATCAATATTTTCAAATAGAAAAATGGATAAAAATGGTCTATTACCAAAACTTTGAAAATACCTCTAAGTTCTAATATTTTATATAGCATAAATGAGAAAAACCTGGCAGTATTTGAAAACTATTCTTATAATTTAATCCTATACAAACTTCAACAGGATAGTGGTTGGTTTAAAAAGTTTAAATCTATAAAGATAATGGAACCTGAAGAAGAGATATTTAGAGAATCAGTTATATTAACCAATGAAGGGAATATATGTTTTTCTGATTCTTTGCAACTTCATATAATTTATAACAAAACATCTATAATTATAATTGATTTAGAAACTGAAGGGGACTAAATTGTTCAAAAAAGAATAGATATTGAAAAAAATAGTTTTGATGGATATAGCTAAATGACTTAAGATGGCAGGTACTATATAGTGGTTTTGAAAAAGTAATAGAAAATGAAGATTTTTTAAATTTACAACAATTCTATTAAAAATAAATGATAATTTTACATCTTAAGAATTAAATATAGATTCAAAATATTTTTTTTAAAATCAATTTTTGCAATCACAACATACAACATAATCTTTTTAAAATTGATTCAATTTAAATTAGTTAAATAAATACTCAAAAAAACAAAAGAATTACTATTGATTATTATTAATAAATATTTATTATGTATTTAACTCTTATTTAAAAAAATAATTATATTTTAAAGAGGATATCAATAATATATTAATCTTAAATGTAATTCATTTAGAATCTACTTTAGGTGATTAGTCTTCACGCTCAAATACACCAAACTTTGACTTTTGAGATCCTGTAAATGCATTATAAAATACTAGCAATGATACAGCCAGACTCACATTTAAGGTTCTCTTTAGATAATAATTATAGGTATTTTCTAATCTTGCTTGCAAAGGAATAGTAGATGCTCTAAGAGAATCTAAAATGGCGATAGCATCCTAATCCATTACATAACCCAAAACTATTCCTTAACATTATACATCCTCTTTTGTTAAATGTAAAACAAGCTTATGTGCAGCTAAATCATAGACTAATAAACCTAAAAATATTATATTTTTATTAACCTGTGTCTGGGTAATATGTAGTTACTCCTGTCAAGGTTTTTAAGGCATCAAAGGATCCTTCAAATATCATCTTGGTTTAATCTCGCAATATGGTATATTCCTAATTCTATAATAGCTTCTTTAGTATCATGTTTGTTTAAGCATTATTAGATTTATTAAGGTTAATGGAAATTTGACCCATTCTGTACCCATTATCTCTTATAGTCATTCTATAGTTTAAGCCAGACCTTATAGAATTATAATTAAGACTCTAAGCTTTGAGCACTTGCAATGTTTTTTTCATGACCTATTTCTAATTTTAATATTCAATATATTATTAATATCATATTATAAATATTCTTTCGAATTATTGCTTCATTATATCGAGTAATAATAATATTTATTAAATCAATCAAATTAAATTAAACAATATTATTCATAAACTTATCAAATTATATCAAATCCAAATAAAAATGAAATGTCTCATTGCTTTAATCTAATTATATTATGTTTATAAATTCAATAAAATGCAAAATTATTTTAGATTTTAATACTAAAAAATTGATAGAAGTATAAAATTAACATATTAATAATTTAATTACTTTAATGTTTCAGTAGAGGAATATAAAATTTATATAGATAAATTTTATGGGTAGAAAATATCTCAAATATAGAACCAATTATTAATGAAGGATCACAGAGAAACTCTTAATTTAATATAGTACTAATGTTTTAATCTATCAAAATTTAATGTGGAATGTTCTTTGTTTTGATGTTTTGTATTCAGAGCAACCATTATTCACTTATTAAAATCTTATAATTTATTAATTATGTAGGTGATTATATTCTTTTATAAATCAATCAATCATTTACAGGAATGTAATCTAAATATAAATTTGGTTTGCATTCTACAATATTTGGATTTAATGATAATTCATCAACATGTAGCATTTCTAAATCCTCTATTATTCTTTTTTGACTTCTTTTAACTCTTTTCTAAGTTTCATATTAAATAAGTTTCATTTCAGGAGATGGTGATTTAGTAATTATCTTTTCATCCTTTTCTCTTGATTACTTTTAAACTCTTTTTTTTTCTCTTTTTCTATCTCTTTTTTTCTCTCTTTATTCACTATTTAATTTTCTGGTTTCTCTTTATTCACTATTTTACTTACTATTGACATTTTTTAATGTATCCTTAATTTCATTAAAATTACTGATTGTTTTTTTTTCCCTCTCTTTTTTTTCTTTTTATTATTTTTTCTCATTGTTTTCTACATTTTTCTATTTTTTTTCTGGATCTCTCTTTTTTTTTGAATGATTATTATTATCAAGATTATGATTTTATTCATTTTGGTCTTTTTTTTCTTTTTGATTATAAAATAATTTGCTGATTTTGTTATTTATTTCTTCATCACTTTCATTATTACCCATTCCAAAGGTAAAAAACATGGTTTTAGACTTATCCTATTTCTTTTCTGATTTGGGTATGGCTGTTTAAGGTAAGGCAATTTCATTAGGATTGTATTTGTTATTTTTTTATATAGATTCTTTATCCTTATTACTTACACTATCTCTTCCATCAGAATTTGATCTTAAGGTTGAAAGATGATTATTAGCAATCCTTTTTCTTTATTTTGGAAATTTTGGTAATCTTATTTTTGGTTCCTTTTATATTTTTGGTTCAAAAGGTTCTTTAAATTCTTTCATATTTTTTAAATCTTTATAATCTATGGTTACTTGAAAATCTTTATAATCCATATTTACTAATTATTCTTTAGATATTGTTTTTTTATTATCTTTTTATGATTCTTTCTATTCTTTTGATTATTATTTCCTTTCTTTACTTTAAGTTTTTTTCTTTTATGATTTTCTCTCATTTTCATTATCATTTTCATCATCATCATCTTCTTCTTATCTTCTTTTTTTTCCCTTATGTTAATCATTAGTTATAGGTTTGTTTCCAAATACATCATCAAAATTTTCATCATATTTAGCCAAAAAATCTGCCTAACCCATTTTAGGTAGTGGTTTCTTTCTTTAATTGTAATTCTATAATTGTTAGATGCTTTATTTCTTAAATTATGGAATTTCAAGGTGTTCTGGAATTTCATCTTAATCATCTTCGGAACCAGAGACATCCTCAATTTAAAAAGAGCTTCTATGATGTGAACTTGCAAATATTTTGTTTAAGAAATTCATGATATATAATTATGCTGAAGTGGACTATAATATATTGATAAAATTATGGAGGCTTTTTAATTAAAATTATAACGAATGAAAAATTACAAATAACAACTATAATACTTATTGTTAAAACCTATTTCAAGTCCTCAATTCCGATAAATATTTCTTGAATGTGACCAATATCAAATGATCGTTTAAGTACTAATAGAAACCAAATCAGATAAAATTAGTGTAGTTAAAGAATAATTAAAATTATTTGGATTATTGGCTGAATGTGCCAATGAAAATTTAAGTCCTCAATTACCTATGATATTTAATTATCTATTAAAGAGAATCAAAGATTTTGAATAAATGAGTTGTGTTTGCACACAGGTGGCTGAAATTATAGGAAAAATAGTGAAACATTGTTGTTTCGATGGAGATGTATTAAGTAGTATTTTAAAACCACTCATGAATCATTTGAATTAAAATGCATAACATGCTTTATGTTTAACAAGAGTAGTTTAATTTTTGTCATTCGAAATCTTAGAATAAAATGCTTTGTTTCTATTTAGAAAATTCATATCATTGTTGAATTAATAAAATGGGAAAGTAGAGATTCTAGAAGGAATGGCTGCAATCATTTTAAGTGTAGAGGAATAATCAGAGTAAGAAAATCATTTTATCTTAGAATCTTTGCTGATGAAGTCATTCCACATTTACAATAGTTATTATAAAATCAATAATGGTAAGTGAAGAAGATGGCATTAGACATCTTATATTCTCTTGTTGTCTTATAAAAAGATAAAATATAGGAACATTCATATTTTAAGGAATTAATGTATGAATTAAAATCAAATAAGGTAATTATTGTAATAGATATATTAGATAAAATAAATAAGAGATTCAGCAAATTTAATATTAGATGTATTATAATAGAATAAATAATAATAATAATAATAATAATAATAATAATAATATTCATAATCTTAATTAGATAAATAAGGTACATCTGTTGAAAGATAGAATAACTATGCATGTTAAATTAAATCATAATCTTAACCTTAATTATTAATTAACACAACAAATAAGTAATCAAATTCTAATAATGCAATACCATAATAACCACAAACTCCTTCTTAACAATAAATAAATAGATTATCCTAAACACCTGCTTAAACTAATAAAATTAATACAGATGAAAAACTCTAATTTGCAATAGAAGCAATCTAATTATTGAGTGGGATATTAAAAGCAAAAGGAATTTGTGATTCTACAGAAACCTAATAAATAGATTCTATATTGAATAGATTAAATGAAAGAGATAGTTACAGATAACCTACTTTGAAATTCTCTTAGTTCAATGATACAGAAACTTTTATCAGTAAGGAGGCAGCTGAAATCTTGAGAGAATTTAAAGAGAAATAGAGATCAGATTATCTTAGATGATTATATAACCTTTAGATGATTTAATTATATAAGCCATTATATATTATGAAATCGCGTAAATATTTAATTAATAAATATCCAAAAAACTAAATCATGTCACAATCCTATTTTTCTGGTCTTATGAGTTGGTATATATACATAATTGATTAACTTAGGGTGAAAAAGCACAACGGTAATAACCAATTAGTTATCGGTCAGAGATCCATCAGCCTATTTATCTTAAAGATGTATTTGCATGATCGACTAGTACAGAAATCTTAATACAAATTGAATTCGAACTAATCAATTCAATTCAAGGATTCCATTGAACAAATATGTTAAATCTCAGAATACAATCAAAAAAATAATTATGAAGAAGTACTTCCTCTGTTTTATTTCTTAGAAACTATTATCTTAACTTACTCTGGTGGATTAGGATGAAATATTTGATACAATTTGTATTAGAGGAGATATGAATAACATAATCACTTTGTTGAGGGATCTTTCGAATGGCAAGGCTTTTACAGAGTAATTGAAGATTATTGAAAATAATAAATAATTGAAGGTTCAAGATGCTAGTTGGTTTGATTCTAGTCAACCTTAGAGCTGTCTAAACTGGATAATAAATGAGTTTGAAAAGTAAGTAACTTTGCTCTATTATAAACACATTAATTTCATTAATCACGAATGCATCTAATAATATTGGATAAATAATGGAAATAATATAAGGAAGAAGGTATCTGATTCTATTTCAAATGTCATTAGACCAGATCAAAATATTCTTCTTTAATAATACTCCAATTTAATTAAGGATCATTCAATCAATGTTCAAAACATTCTGAGTAAGTTTAATGATAATTAACTTGAATCCATATTCTATTTGCCCTTACACAATGCCTTAAATCTTCAAAGTTTCTGTGAAAAATCTGTTCTACAAATCATTAGAGAATCATATAAACAATCAATTTTACAGGAATTGGAATCTTTAACAAAAAATGATTAAAATCTGTAATTGCAATAAGTGTCTTAATAGAAATTAAAGAAAAAGAAGAAATAAAATAAACAAAAGAAATTAATACAATAAGTAATATAAGAATAATTACCTATTGTTGTTTAGAAAGAGTAGGAAAATTAAGATATCACTATTGATGATAATTAAGACACTGAGGATTGGATTATAGTGACTAAAAATAAAAAATAGAAATGTCCTAATCATACTAATCCTACTTGTTCAGGAAAAGAAAAATAATAGGGATTAGAATAATAGGAACAATAATCTCAGATAAAAGATAATAAGATTTCTATGGAGATTGAAGAAATGAGCAAGAATAGCATTCATTAATAACAATAAGAAAAACTGTAGTAGTAAGATTAATAATAAAAATTATAATAAGATTAATTATAAAAATAATTAGATTAATAATAATAATAATAATAATAATAAGAATAATAATAATATGAATAGGGCTTAAGCACTCCTGAAAAGAAAAAGTTAATTAGAAAGAATTTAGTGTTACCTAAGAAAGTTGAATAAAATGAAGATCCAATAGATGAAAATCTTATGAATTAAGCCTTTTAATAAATGATAAAAAAATTAGATCTTGACCTTAAGGAATTTATAGATTAAATCAGAAGAGAAAATGATTAGCAATTTCCTATTAGATAACTAATTTTCAATAGAATTTAATTCATAATTTAGTTATTATTTAAGGATACTGGTGTATGTTTGTTTGGATCATGTGCCACAAGATTGGCACTCCCTGATAGTGACATAGATATAGGGATCACTGGTCTAGAAACAAATTTATTAAACTAAAAAATGGATGCCATAATTGAGTTCTTGTGTAAAATGAATTGGGTTAAACGTATTAAGTATTTCATTTATTAATATTAGACCAATCTATCCAACTTAAACTACTTTACCTCTTATCAAATTATGGGTGGATCCAAGTATTCCATTTAGAAATGGGAATATGAATTTACCTCATATAGATCTTGTTTGCCAATCACAGTTGATTTAAGTAGATATCAGTTTCTTTGGACACGTCTAACATTAAGGATTGACATCAACAGAACTTACTTGCTATTGGCTCCAAGAATATTAAGAGTTAAAAACTATTACTCTTTTATTTAAAAGTTTACTTAAGAAAAGAGGATTAAATGATTAATCTAAAGGTGGAATTTCATCGTTCTGTTTAGTGCTAATAGTTGTGGCCTTTCTGGAGTACTATTATTAATAAAACGCTGGATTCCAATCAATTGGATTGGCGACCTACAAATTTCTAGAATTTTATGGAACCAAATTCAATCCTCATTCTATGGGAATTTTTTATAAAGGCTTTGAGTAGAAGTATTATAATATATTAATTAATAATAGTCCATTTTTTTATTTAGAAAAAGAGGACTTCTAGTTGACAATAGTTAGTCCCATTACTTATGATATTATTAGTTAGAGTAGTTCATTTGTTTAGACTATACTTTAAGATATCAATGGACTATTCAATGCATGCGAAAATGAAACTAAGTTCTTCTATGAGAAGGCTAAATTTAACAAGAAGAAGAGAGGAAAGAAGGAGGAGCGAAATTTGTTTTATAAGGAATTCACAAAACTCACACCACTATTTAGTACTTGATTATATATATAAATATTAAATTGAATGAGTACACCAATTAAGATTGTGATGCTTGGAGAAGGTGAGTTATATTCATTTAATCTTTAGGTAGAGTAGGCAAGACTTGTTTAACATTGAGATATTGTTAAGATAAATTTAATGAGAATTAAGAATCATCTGTAAATGCTACTTACTTTGATAAAGTTGTAGACCTAGGAGGTGGTAAAGACATTAAATTGGCAGTCTGGGTATTTAAGTATTTAATTTCTAAAGGACACTGCAGGTCAAGAAATATTTCATGCACTGACAACCGTGTATTATCGAGATGCTTATGGAGCTGTACTTGTTTATGATGTGACTTATAAAGAGTCATTTCTTAAAGTAAACCATTCAAATCAACTTATAGGTAGAAAAATGGGTAGAGGAGTTAAGACAATTTGGAACTAAAGATATTTCAATTGTTGTTGCAGGAAATAAATGTGACATGAAGAATTAAATGCAAATTGATAAAAACGAAGTTGAAGAGTATTGCAAAAAGATTGGAGCCAAACATTTCTTTACTTCGGCCAAAGCAGGGATTGGCATTACTGAATTATTTAGATCTTTAGGCGAAAGTATACATTGGATTAACTTAGGCATCTCAATTAAAGTTTAAGCTTAAGAAAGCAAAGGCAAGAAAAAGAAAGGTCTCTAAATCAAAGATGTAAAAGACACTAAGAAATCAAACTCAAAAAATGATGGATGTTGTTGAATAACATACGGAATTCTTAACAAATATATATTTTATATTCTATATGATAGAATCAATCTAATCCTTCAGGAATACCTTCATCATCTCCTTAAATTGTTTTAGGTTAAACTAAATTTTAAGACATCTTTTTTATAGTATCAATCTCTAAAAATACTCATCATGCATACATGTGTGAGCTTTTCTATTTTTTCTTTAAAAATCTGCATTTGGTTTCTTTATCCCTCTGGTTACATAACCAATCATTTTTTGAAATCCTGGGATTTGACCATCTCCCAATTCCCAAATTGGCAATCTACCTTCACTTACTACATCTTCACTTTGATGATAGTTATTCATTTTTGATGTAGCTACCGAAGGATTCAACGAAGGCAAATAATCTATTAATTTACTTGAGTTTAATTAAGGTATTTGCAAAAATGAATTTTATTATGGATATGGTTATAGATTTATTATTCCAAAAGATGGCATTTAAGCAGGACTATCAGGTTCAGCTATATTTATCATAATTGGATCTTTCTTCTTGGTTTTATGACTAGTTGTTTTTTTAGTACTTTTCTTTTTCTTTGTATCTTGCATAATTTATTCGAAAGTTTAAGGGAATACTTTTGGTGGTTCCTATTATCTTACTAAATTCACTTTTTCCTCTTTGCTACTTTATTACATGATATGAACTGTAAGGTGCTTCTTCTTTTATTAATACTCAGGTAGTTTCTCCCAATCATAAGAAAATTATCCCTTTCGTTCCTTTTGAATCTACTCCAATTCTTCTTAAAAATAGCTTTTCAATAGTTAATAATTTGGTTATTATTTATGCTCATAGTCTCTTACATCTTGCATGAATTTTGTGAAACACTTTTATATAAAACATATTAAATACCCTGGGCAATTTGGCACATAAAACATCTGGTTTGATTGTCTTTTTCATATGGTGTATTTTAGCATATTTTAAATCTTTCTATTCAATCTGAAGATTCATCCATGGTAGAGTACCACTTGCCAAATATATCAACACATATCCTATACTTTCTAAATCATCCTTTCTTCCTTATTCCATTTCATCATGAGCACTGATGCTAGCATATCTGGCAGTTCCAATCAAACCTGCTTTCTTAATATATTAGATGTGATCCCCTTTTGAGTTCTATGTTAGTTTCATCTAATTACAATATAGTGTTTTGAAAGTCCAAAATCAATCAGATAAATAACCTTAGGTGATGGGCCTGCCTCAAGTACAAAGTTATCAGGTTTTATGTCTCTATGTAAAAATCGACAATTATGGAGGGTTTCGATTCTATCTATCATCTATTAACTATATATGGTATCAATGACCTACTTGAATTGCAATCTTTAATGATGTCCCCAAATCAAAATTGCCTCCACACTTTCTTACTACAGATTCTAAATTCTTTCCTAACATTGTCATTATGCAATATGTAAATCTCTTTTCTTACCCATAAAACTTAATTTAAGGGAACCCTGTTTTTTTTCTAATATTTATCATCTTACTTTGTACCTCATTTCGATCAATACTTTGATTTCCTTTTCCAACATACTATAGTCTTCTTCTTCAATTTCTACTTTCATTGCCATTACTTGATCCCCACATTTCTGATCTATCACTTTATAAACCTACCCAAAGGAGCCCTCTCCAATTTTCTAACTGATACTGAATCTTCCTTATATAACATCTCCTATCTAATAATTTCAAGATCAATTACTTTTAACTCTTCATCTTCCTCATCACTTTCATGTTGATGTTTCATCTATTTTATTATTAAATATAAAAAATACTCATAACTGGAATTCATTGAGACAATTAAATATTATAATTTTTATCACATTATATAATTTAAACTACTTTTAAATACATTTATTGCATCCACACAAATTCACTAAATTAGTTTTTAGATTTATTGTTTTCAAAATTCTGCTAGCATAAATATTATATATACTAAATTGAAAAATTGTTTATTTGATAAAATTAATTGATTGTTGAAAATAACATAGACTTTAATTTCTCATAATATAATTCTTTATACATGATTTATTAATAGAAAGCTATTTTTAAAACATATAAGATTACAAAAAATTATTTTTCTTTATGTCATATGATTTTTCAATACTTATAATTATTATTAATTAATAAAATTATTCTATTATGATAGATATAGATGCATAAATAATGAAAATAATTTGTTAGTTGGTTGAGTTATTTGGACTTATAATTTCATAGATTTTGGTAGAGCTCAAAGAAATATGATAAAATGTTAAATTGTTAATCTGAATTTGATAATTTTTGTAGAATAGATTAAATTTTAAAATACAAACAAACATTTTATAATAAAAGTTATTTTCCCAAAAATTAGATTAAGATCTTCAGTTTATGATAAATTATATTATGGATAATTTAATAACTATGATAAGAATATATTTACACCATTATATAATATGTTATTATTTATTTGATGATAAATTCATTTTAAAAAAATCAAGCATTCCATCTGGCTACCACTTCTTTGGTTAAAGTTGCTGCAAACATAACCTAATCATTGTCGCTAAGAGTAAATTCAGCAGCTTGCATCCCTTAGGCTATTGCCATAAAAAATTAAGAGGCAGATCTATACTGATTCCAAGTGTTGGCTTATTTTGCTGCAGCGCATTAAAAAGATGCATCTTTAATGAAATACCCAGAACATTAGGATAGGTGATGTCTACAAAAGATATCGCCATATTGACTGATATATGACTTCTCTGAACATGGTTTATGATGCCAGTCTCTCATTTCGTTGGATTTACATTAACAACCCGGGGGGCAGCTGCACTTTAATGGTATAATTTAGCCTCTATTGACTCCTCCTTTAGGAAGGTTTTAAAGTTGAATAAGCTATTGCATAAGGTAAAAATATTAATAATAATTTTGAGAGAAGGATCTTCCCAGTATTACAATAAAAAAAGTATTCTATTATATTGAATTTTTTTAATTTTTCTGGTGATCTTATATTTATTTTGTAATTAAATTTAATCAACTGATTTGAGTATTAATTTGATGAGGTAGAGATTATAGTAATATTTATAATCAAGACAATCAATAATTCCATCTATTCTGTAGTTCATTTATCCACAACAATATTAATAAAAATTAAATAGATTTAAAAAATCAGAAATTTAAAAAATACAATTTAAATAAACTAACAAGCATTGTACTTCGCCTTTACTAATGAACAGAAATCTAATAATGAGATTACTATGCCTTTATTAAATCCACAAACAGGCTATTAATCTACTCTAATTTTTATTTTTTTCTTTAAATTTCGAAATTTTGAAAATGATTAATTATTATTTATTCTATTAAATATAAATTTTAATAAAGTGAAAAAATAAAAAAATTTTAATCTACAATTTAATATATTTTTATCATTCTTAGACTCGAATAGATAAATTACTTTTATCCATATATTGTTAATTCTTTATGTTTTATAAAATGTTAAAAATTACTAAAATTATTTAACCAAATAAATATTATTAATATAAAATATGATTGATGATTAAAAATGTATTTGTTAAGAACACAAAATAGAGGCAACTTTGATTTGTTGTATTTCTTAATGGCATTGCGAGCCTTTGTGCGTTGAATGCATACCAAATCATACAATGCAGCACAATAAGAATAAAACTTAATCATAAATAAAAAAATATCAGGATGTGGCACAAGAATGTCAATAAAAATTCAATTAATTTAACAATGAATTAGAGACTTTCAAAGAATAAATTATCTAAGTTTATATATTATACTAATTAATTAGGAAATGAATAATCCATATGAAGATGACAATTTAAAGAATCTTAAGCTATGGAAGGAATAATACCTTTCATTTTTTGAAGCTTACTTTAATAATCTAATAACAGATTACGATAAGCAATTAAAACAATTTAGGCAGAATCAAACTGATTAATTTAAAAAGGTAATTCAAAATATAGATAAATTATCAAATCAATATTAAACACTAAAGAATGAATTGAATATCTATATCTTATCAAAATAAAAAGAGTTAGATTAGCAGAAAGATAATTTTACACAGATATAACAATTAAAGATCAAATAAAATTACTCATTAAATCTCTTTGAGTAATAGCAAATTAAAAATAAGATAAATGATCTCATTTTAATTGAAGATAATGACTAAAAAGATTAAATGTAATAAAAGTAAGTAAAGAAGGAATTTGTATCATAAAAAAGCACTCTATGTCCTTAATGTGGTACATAAATGAGTTATGTAAGTGATTTCAAGAAACACTTGGAATGTCCCAAATGCACAAAGATCAAAAGGCCAAACACTTTAAAAAAATGATTAAATATATGTATGTTATTGTTAAGTAAAAAAATATTTGAATTCTTCAATTATTTTATGATATTTAGGTCTATGTAAAGATGGATTTCAGTTATTGAAAATATATTCTTGAGAATACAACTTCGGAATTTATTTAAGATCTAATTTATTCAATGATTAACTTTGAAGAATATATAGACAAAATAAAGTAAAAGAAGAACAAAAAAATTGAGATAAATATTTTTGTACTTTAAAACTAAAATTGTAAATCAAAATTTATGTTAAAAACCTAAGAGTAATTAAAATTGACTAAAACTCAACAATATATATTAAAAACTATTTATGGGTAGTTACATTTTAAATAATAAAATATTAAGGAAACCTATGGATTCATTAATTGAAAATGGAAATGGAGAACATAAAGTGCTAAATCAAGTTGAATAACAATATTTTACATTGAGAAATAGCAATATTAAAGATGATTTTAGCAAAAGGATTATAAATGAGTAAGCCCTTTGATTCTGAAAAGTAAGGAGTTAAATTAAAACAATACAAAGAGTAAACTAAATTGAGATAATCTCAGAAGCTTTAGAAAAATATTAAATTAATTAAAAACTAATACATTAGCTGAAATAAGAGAATTTATAATTAAGAAATAATAATGATATCTTGGTTACTTAAATTTAATAATTAAATACTCAAATAAAGATATAGAAGATTGAATTAAAAGATGGATATATTAAGAAAATCCTAGAGTTTCTGAATATTTATCAATTAATTAATTTTTAATCTATTCAAGTGAAATAATCATTATCTAATTAAATAACCTAAACTTGTAATATAATTATCTACATTATCAACTGCTGTCAATATTAGCAACCTTTTTTCAGAAACATTAAGTTTATCTGTTCTCTTGAAATGATCCAACTATATTTAATCTCTTATTTTTATTACATATTTCATTTTTGAAATTTCTTCAATTACAAATTAAGAAATGTTAATTATTCGGACCAAAACTATGTATTTATTATTATGCATAACTTATACATTTTATTCTGTTGATCAATCATTCTTAAGTTGATAGATTTGTTCCTCAAAGACAAAGATAATTTTGATCAAATAAAAAATTTGCTACTTGATTTCATTTGGAAACATTTAATATTCCATTTTGCTCTATTGCATATTGATAGATTTTAGAAAAATAAATTATTATGAAGATATAATATTTTAAATTATATTCTCACTTTTTTTTTTGGGTCATCTCCAGAGTTATTTCAATATCTTTTCTATTGTAAAGGTGACTCCTCGATCTATTATTTCCAGGGTCTATTTTATTTCGATTATAATTATTATAGTTATGATTATGGTAATGATTATGGTTATTACTAGAATTATTATTATAATAATTCTAATTATTATAAGTATTATTATGATTATTATTATTATTTTTATTATTATTACAAACTATCATCATTTATCTATTAGATAATTTTCGTTTATTTATCATTTTCTTTTAAAATTTTCTATGTATTTGTATATATCTAATTAAGTATATTTTCTGATGAGTTATTTTTTAGTTGTAATTCTTTTTGATCAACCACCTTTTGTAATTCCTGTAGCCTTTTTTATAGTTTTAAAATTTCATCTTATTTAAGTTATATTAAACTGCATTCATATAAGAATTTTTGCTTATTGCCTGTCCTACAAATTTTAAGCTTTTCCTCAAAATTTTGATATACATAATTTAGTTACAATTATAATTCTTCTTCCTTAATATTAATAAATTATAAAATTAAGTCCCCAAACACATATTTAGTATCTTTAACTTATAAATTAATTTCAAATTATTATTAAAGACTTTTTATATTTTCTATGATAGCTTCCTATTTCAAATATTATTCTTTCTGCTCAATTCTTAACTAGTTTATCAAATCGTTTACCAATTATTAGGCATTGTCTTTAATTTTTTGTTTTCCAGTTTCTAAAGACCTTTATTTTATTTTCTATTCTTTTTTTAATTTATCATATTCCTCTAACTAATCATTTTAAAAATGTTCAACATGAGAAATCTTGCAACATCTTACACAATGATAATCTAAATCACTTGATTCTAAACATTTAATGTTGATGCATATTGAAGATTTTTTAGTGAAATGTTCATCACAATAGCCATAAGGAAGTTTTGGTTGAAAAATTGATTCTATTTGAAATGATTGCAACTCAATTTCGATAATTTTATATTCATTAATGTCCTATCGCTTTAGATAATCTATTTTTTAATTGAGATCATCAATAAAATCATTAATAATGTTTTTAACTTATTATTTTGTCACTTCCTGTTTTTCTTGTGCTTTTTTATCTGAAAATTTAGCAAAAAATATAATGGTATCAAGCGAAGGAGAATCTTGCATTAACTATTATGCTTTTTTTTTATTGATATGCAATTTTTAACTTTATTGATCAACAAACATGTAAATATTTTTTTACAAATCAGAAAGCAATTTCATAATCTTTCCTGATATCTCTTTAATAGATTATTCTACATTTTTTTTCAAACTTTCATTTTCATCTATATCATTTTACAAAATTTAAGTGTATTAATTAAAGTTATTAGAGGCTTTCTCCTTTAATATAGTATAATTCACACCTCTATGTTTACACAAGCATTTTTAACAGAGCAGTTTGTTATTATTTAGATCAATGCATTATAATTCATTACAAACATACAACAATTCCTCCGTATTATGACCCTAAATAGAACAAAATTCTTATTTCATAATAGAATTACAAAAATTAAAAAAAATTAATTAAATCTGATGATGGAATTTGAACACATTTAAATTGTAAAATTCTTATTCCTTTATATTTATTTTAATAGAAGACATCAAGAAATTTGTAGGTGAATGATATGTAATAAATTACGAATATTTTCTTAGAGTTAATATCATTTATAAATAGAAATATATATTTTAATATATTAATAAAATTTCGCGCTTATGGAATTTGAAAATTAGAACTCCCAAGCCCATTCCACTCCTTGCTTCCAAAATCCATATCATTTTACTACAGATCAATCATAGCAATTTTAAACTGTTTTCAACAACACAATGAATCCCTTCACCAACTAATTTTAATAATTCTAGTGAGTAATTTAAGATTATGTATGAATTAAAGGAGATACATATTAAAAACTGAGGTCTTATATATGTATTCCATAATTAAGTCATATGTCATAAAAGGGGCTAATAAGTCAAAATAATTGACAATTTATCTAACTGGTTACAGTCAAACTGTTTTTCCCTTGTAGCATCTGAGTGAGTTTCATATTAATATATACAATATGACAAGTATGTCCAATAGATGTTTTTCTTGGGTATTTCAAGTTTATCTATCATAATATATTTTATGCTTTAAAACTATGCGCTTATCTTACTAATCAAATCAAAAAATGTCCTTGGAGGATTCTTCTGACATAATCTTTAATTTGTGCCCATAAAAGCTCTCTCTGATTGAAATTTAAACTCTAAAGAGGAAGGTATAAACAATTTAATTTCTAATTAAACACTTTCTGAGTTGTTTGCTTTAATGAAAGGAACTATTATTCATAATGATGACATAAGATTTATTTTTTTTATTTTTTTTGCATTGTACTAGAATTTAATCTAAAAAAACAGCAAATATTACTGAATTTAGTGTTCCTTAAATTAATTAATAGCAAATTAACCACCATTTCCAATAGCTACAATTATTGATAATTATACTTCTAAATCTAATGCTTATATTTATTTTTATAATTTCTTTCATTTCCATACTTTTGGAACTTTCAAATTCTTTCCAAAGTTCCTTCAACTAAAATTATTATTAAAAATTTGACTATTTAAAGTGAATCCACATTTTACAATAAATAATTTCTTTTTCTTTTTTTATGTATTTTTTTATATTTTTGCAAATTCACATAATTTATTTTTTTTAATTATTTTGCAACCAACTAATAGTTAAAATCGATTATATTTAAGGAAAGTCTTAGCAATCCTGAATTACTTAATAAATTTCATATATAAAGTTTTAATTAGCAATATGGATATGTATCTTAATTTTAAATTAAATTATTAATCCAATTTTTATGAGCACATGATAAAAAAATAATTTTTTTTTTTTTTGCAATAATTCTTAACCAATACTCTATTTTGTAGTCAGATACAATTAATTCAGAACCTATCATTTTATCTGAATAACCAGCAGTTTTTTAATTTTAGATTGCATTCACCAATGTTGAGAGACTTATAATGTATTTATCAATTTTTTATTGAGCTTTTTTTTTTACTTTTATTTTTAAAAAAATAAACTTTCTTTAAACTATCCTGTCTAAATATTTCCTGCATTCTTCTAAAGAAAGTTAATTACCATATCAAAATTAGACTTAATATTTATTATTAAAATTTATGATTACTGTCATTAAGCTATTCATCTCTATCAGGATAAACATTTCATCCTCCTCCACACTCAGTTAAAGCATAAAATATTATTATTAAAATTAATACCATAAAAGATATCTTAAAATTCAAATGAATATTATAATTTACATTTGACAATTATGGCTAGATTATCGAACGTTAATATTAGTTAGAAAAAATTGCTTTTCTTTAATCATTATATAACATAATAATATCTAACTGAAATATTCTATATTCAAATAGCTTAATGTTTATCATCCATCAAGGTCTTTCAAATTATATCAAATTAGCGAATTAGAAAGTATAAATAAAATTACTTTTGTCACAATCATGTATAAAAGTTATTTAAATAGTAGAGTATTTTAGAATTGAATTAAAATATATTCTGAGTCATATTCAAATATATATTAAGTCAATTAAATTTTTAAATGTTTCTGGTAACTAAACGATTTTTAAAGGATTGTAATATTTAAATAAAAATGTTGTAGAATCAAAATAGCAGTTTGAATGCCTTAATAAAGTCTTTGTGTATAACTTCCAAAGACTTGAAATAGGTTAATTTAGGGGGAAGAAACGCCTGTAGTGGAAATTTGAAACACGTAAAAACACAGTTAATAAATAACATAAAGGCAAGGTTCCAAAAGAAAGTTTCTTCACAGTTAATGATGATTTGATAGAATGAGAGTTGGCTTACAAAGGCCATGGTAGGTCTTGGAGTTAGACACTCTCCAAGCCCTAGAAGTATAAGCGGAGAAAAGAAAACTAAAAATTAAAAAAAAAGTTTACCAATTTTTAAGGTTTAGAAAAATGTGAACCCACTCATAAGAAAATGGAATATATCCAAGG
Organism: Paramecium biaurelia; assembly: GCA_000733385.1. Taxonomy (NCBI): domain Eukaryota; phylum Ciliophora; class Oligohymenophorea; order Peniculida; family Parameciidae; genus Paramecium; species Paramecium biaurelia. The sequence goes on from JPFL01000047.1 coordinate 156,618, forward strand.
GCGAATAATTTAATCTATGCAGTACATAACCACTGTAAGATAAAATTAAAATTCTTTGAAATTTAAAAAAGAATTTCTTACAATCAAGCAGTGCAATTTGATGGAATATCTGAAAATTGTCTAAGCCCAAATAATAATATTGATATTTTTTAAATATTTGGAAGAATTCAACTATTGAAACTAATCAAAACTGTTGTAGAGCTAGAATTGTAGGATTAAATATAGTTATCCTTTTTAACTATAAATTTATTTGATAATAACAATTTAAACAATACCTATTTTATTCAACTTAAATAAATATCATCAAACTATAAAGTAAAATAATATCTTTAAAAAGTAGTTAAAATAAATTTTATGCTTATCGACTTCAGAAAATGTATTAAAAACTATTGATAGAGTGAAACAGCATTAAATCTCAAGTTATAAAAAATTCTAAATACTAAAGAAATGAATTATTAAAGCAACCAAAAAAAAATTATCAATTTGTTAACTGACCTCCCAAGGTTTCTCGAACAGATAATTTTGTTTATAAATGTGAAAATTTCTAAATATAAATCTTAAGAAATCATCTACACATTATATGAAAGTTACTAACTTGCTGATGATTAGTTTCTTCTTAAAATCCATTAATCAATGGCTTCATTAATGATAGCAAAGAAGTATCTATTTAGCATAATCCTTATTTTAATAAATCAAAGAATGGAATTTTTTTTATTTAAACGTGAGTTATCAAAACCAAAAATATTTATAGATTCCCCTAAAGTAAAACACATTAATATCGCTGAAGAAACTAGATGTAAAAAAAAGAAAAATAATCTACATTTGGATAAGCTTGAAAAATATAGGTTATGTATAAAAAGATATTGATTTCAGAAAATTGGAAATAAAAAGCACTCTATTAGATGTCTTAATAACTCCAATTGAGCAATTAAGAGCTAAATTTCTTTAACATTATAATTTGCAACATTTAAAAAGGACTTTACTGAAATGAAGAGTTATTAATAATATTTTCTAAATCTAGAAAAAAGTTCTCATCTTTTGAAATTAAAATATTTCTCAAATAGTTAATGAACCTTTCTTTTATATAGTAAAATGTCTCCAATTTATTAAACTAAATTCTCCTTTAAACATTATTAATTAACACACTATTTATTAGATTACAAAATAATTATGGCTGAAAACATAAATACAAAAATTATGCTTTTGCCAGTGACTTAATATGAAATATATATGTTAATACTCTAGCCAAGATTTTTCAGTAGACAAGTGAAATAATCATTTAAATTTTTATACAGATACTGAGGAAAAAGAATACAAGAATCAAATACATTGTTGAGGAGGAATTCAACTAATTAACCAAATTTATTTTATTATTCTATATTAGAATAATTTTTTATTTCTACAAGAATTAGAAGATTGAAAATATCATTTATTCCTACACTGATTCAATGTTAGATGGAAGAGTTGAATGTTTATAGAAATTGAAGTTGATAAAGAAGTTATTTCCTTATAAATTTTCTAGTTATATGTAATTTTAATAGGCTCTACCTTTTGTACTTTATTTTTAAAAGTGTGCCAAAACTAGTTTTGTATAAAATTATTGGATTGACATAAGATGACATCAGTTAACAAATTTC
>JPFL01000047.1:161442-300913 GCA_000733385.1 Paramecium biaurelia
TAAAAACATTATTATTAATTATTATATTTTAAATTTTATAATTAATTTACTTGTGATGAGACCATTTTCAAAAAGTCGTTAGGCTGATAAAGCAAAATAATACATTTTTAAACCCTAACAAATTATAATTCTTTATAATCTATCCTAATCTTCACCCAAAATCTACAGATTTCACTTTAAAATTTTTATAATACCATTGATAATATTTATGTAGAGATAATTCAATTTGCATTGAGGTTAATGCAAAATGAAAGTCAGGTAATTTTAAAAGTTCCTTAGAAGCACCAAAGGGAAAGACTCAATTTATTCTTAAAGAATAATATTAGGAGAGCAAATAATAGAAAAAATTTCTTTAAATGGGAATTTATACCAATTGAAATTTTTTAACTCATAATTCAATTCTTAAAATAATTAGGATCTAATATTTGCTCAACGTAAAAAAAATTTTAAACCGTAAATTAAATATTTATGTTTTAATATAATCTTATCTTTGTTTTGTTTTGTTATATTTTATTATTGTCATTTGAAACTATTTTATTCGTTTTTCTTAAGACATATCCATTTTTCATTAACGCATTCATTTCAAATTGTAACTAATCAAATAACATGATTATGAATTATTCAGTAACTAGAATATGCAAATAAATCATCTATTTTGTATGAAGATTAGTGTTGGAATACAAACATATTCAAAACATTTTATAGTATAAAAAATACATAATTTATAAATAATTTTTTAACTAAAATTCATTAAATAAAAATTGTTGTCAGTAAATATATATTTCATATTATCAATGACAAATTAATGACTATGAAATAGTATAAATCGAACAAAAATTGTTTAAATATTTTCATAATTAAAAAACATGTAGGTATTAACACCAGCAGATCTCAAATCTGATAAAAAAGTTATTTTATATGGAGCTACACATTGTCCTTATTGCGCTAAGTCAAAGGCCCTTTTAACAAGCCTTAATATAGAATTTGAGTATAGAGGAACTGATGTGTCTGCTTAATTTGAAGAAGAAAGATCAGCATTAGGAAAACATTTAAATTATGAGACTATCCCTATGATTTTTGTAAATAATCAATTCGTAGGTGGCAACTCAGATTTGCATGAGCTTCATGAAAAAGGAGGTCTGTTGCCAATGTTAAAATGAAAACGAATTATTCATATTAAGAATAAATTTATGGATTTTAAATTGTCTTCCATTTTTAACAAGAATAAATAGATTCCTTAACTCTTTATCACGCCTTTGTTTGTTATTCACATTTTTTAAATTTTCTTAAAAAGTATTAATTTCATTTGATTTTAATCAAATATTAAAATTTATATTTAATATTGTCAATTATGGTTATGCTTTGATCTAAAACTCATTTCATTATATTTATATTTAGGACCTAAGAAGATTAAGAACATAGATTTTACAAAAAAATACATAAATTTGTTTTTAAAATGTTAAATATTCTTATGAAAATTGATTTCTATTAAAACATCAAAGCCATTCTCACTTTGTATAAAATTTTTAATTTCTCAAAAAATTGAATTGAAGTAAAATCTTATACAAAATATAGATTCTTTTATTTATAGGAAGAAGAAAAAGTAGATGATATAACTTTACATATTGAAATAACTATATGTAATAAAAATTTATGATTATACAACAAATAGGTTAAATAAAAATATATAAGAAATGCTGCTGATATATATTCGTTATAAATAGTTTAACAAAAATTATTATATTAATAAATTAACATAAATATCTTCTTATTTTGTTTTTATGTTGGATTTAACTAATTATCTATAAAATATAAAGCAATTTCTGAAATTCAATTACTATTTATTTTAAAAAATTGAATAATTAACGATAAAATAATTAGAGTATTATTTTAAATTAAATGAGTAGAAACTTGAAATTAGGTAAAATTTATATAATATAATGAAGGAGAGATAGAAAGTCAAATAAAAATAAAAATAGCTAAGTTTTCAGGACAAAATAGCAGATTATTTACATTTGTAGATGATCTAAATTAGATCTTTATAAATAAGATTGAATTTTCAAAAAGTTTAAGTGAGTTGAGTATATAGAATCCTTTTAATAAACAATTTGGAGTAAGTTAGAATGAGATTTCTTCCATAATATTTTCTTAGTCTGAAAACGAATTAATAAATGGGTCTAATAAAGGAATTCTAACTTATTGGGATATATCAACATAAAAAAGTATAAATTTTAAACGATTTTAGTTTTACAAAATATAAAAGGACATTTATCTGGGATTAGTTGTTTGAGTATATTTCCTAATGATAATAATTTATTGATATCTGGAGGAATGGATAGTTAAATTAAGATTTGGGATTCACGATAGTAAAATAATGGATTAACATTACGATCTCATAAATTATCAATAAATAGTATGATGGTGTCTAAAGATGGGAAATTGTTAGCCTCAGGTTCAAATGATGGAAGTGTAAAGATTTGGGAAATGAATACTTAAAAATAATTGGCATCATTTAATGAATCAGATTGGCCTATATGTTGTGTTTAATTTAATCCAGTTGATAAGGCTGTTGCAGCATGTTCAGATGATGGTTGTATCAGATATTGGGATGTGGATAGATTAAGTTTAATATCTCAAACAATCCCAGATAAATAAAGTATTTATCAGATAAAGTTTTGTGAAAATGGTAGATAGTTATTTTCAGCCTAAAACTTCTCTTTAAAAGCATGGGATATGGAAAGGGATGGATTATTATTGGATTATATTGATAGTCAATGGAAATGTATTTTAGATTTAAATGTTTTTGATAATAAGGATATTATTGGGTTAACAACATAAAATTAAACTGGTTTAAGTATATTCGGAACTAAGATGATCAATATTAATAATGAAAAACATATTTATCGAAATCATAGTGAAAAAGTACATGGATGTTAAATTAATGATTAATGTTATGAAAGACATAGTGTAAATGTATTGAAACCAAAAAACACTTAAATATAAAGTTATGGAAATATTTTAGAAGAGTAAGGTTTTTAATTGTGTAACAATAATTCAAACAAATTTTTACCTACAAGTCAAGTTGCTTAGAGAATTAATTACGAAAGTGTTATTTAAGAGGAAGATATGAAATAGAGTTGTTTGGATTTAATAATAAGTCATGATGAAGTTAATTTGTCTAGTTTTGTAATTGATGATTCAAATAAATAAAAATTTAAATAAATGGATTAAATCAATGACATCTTGAAAGATCATAGTAAAGTTATTTAAATATTAAATTAAAGAATCAATTATATGAAACCCATTATGCATTGGTGGAGTAATAATAATATAAAATCTGCTGTAAATGCGATAAATTAATTAAGTGAGCCTTCCATTTTATTTGATGCATTACTAATGTGTGCTTAGAGTTAAAAGTTCAAATCCATTCCAATGGAACAACTACCATAGTTATTGGAGAAATGCAAGATTTTAATTGATTCAAAATACTTGTCTCATATTAGAGGAGGTCTACTTTTTAGTTATAAAACATTCACAACATATAGAGATGTATAATTTTATAATCCATATATATTAGGATATTCAAACTATAAAGACTTTTAATTAAATGTCTAAAGTAGATTTAAGTAGAGAAGAAAGAATTGCCAAATATGATAAAATAGTAGAATAATTAAAACAAATTATTTAAATGTCTAAACTAACCAAATTAATTGAGAGAAATAAATAGGAAGTTAGTGATTTAGCCAAAAAGTTACAAATAGAGATGTTAAGCTTGCTTAAAAGAATTAATTAACAATGAAAACTCTATTATAATATTCTTATTATTTGTATATAATATTTATCACAAAAACTTGGTTTCTGAAGGTTTTTCCACAAATAGGTCTCTAAAATATCATAATTCTAATATACCCTTCTCCTGCAAAAAATGGATACGCACATGTTATAAGAATTGTATTATATAATAAGTAAACGATAAGTGGAATTGATGTACTCTCTTCAACTGAAGTACCATACATATCTCCTTCAACACATGACATATAGATTTTCCCTCTTTTAGATATCTTATCATCAGCTATAATTTGGATTAGAATTTTACCCTCATTATAATATCTACTCTATTTTAATGCTGTTCCATTGATAATCGAATAACACATTAGGAATAGTATAACTACTGTATGTCCTAATAAGAATCCAGGACATCCTCTTTTTCCAAAGAAATAGCCAAATCCAAAGATTAATATAGTATCAGTTATGGTTATTATGAACACCCAGAATATAGCTAATAGATGTTTACTTTCAAAATAGCGATTTAAAGAAAGAGTATTTCTTTTTGCAATTTCTGCAGCTATTCCACTCTCATAAATATTTAGATCAAAGATTTTAGATATAGTAATGATAGATCCTATTGTCATCCCTTTTATTAAGAATGCCAATCCTATACCAAAAAGTATACCAAATATTCCATTAAAATCAATTAATGGATTATTATCAACTTTAAAGAGGTATAAAGCTCCTCCTAAAAATGTTAAAGCTAATAGGATGGCAGAACCAGCATTAGTAATTTTCAAGTATATCATATAATTTCTAGCAGCCCAAGTCATTTTAGTAAATCTTTCAGCTACAACTTGAGTAACATGAGATGCTACACATAATTTAGCACCATCTTGTGAAATAGTTCCAATATAAAATAATGGTACCATAATAAGTACATTAATTAAAAATCCTGCTGCTGCAGCTAAGATACCTGCATATCCAGCCAAAGAATGTGAAGCAGCTGCTATAATTCCTAGAGTTAAAACAATAAGTATTTATCCAATTGCACTAAGGTATGTAGCATAATTGAATGATTATGTCAAAATCCTATCTGATGATGATTATGCCTCTTAATAAGATAAATAATAATACCAAATTTCTAACAGGTTAACATCCATGTGATGTCATCCATTCTCCAATAGAAAGTAATAACAAATTGCTCAATTAACCTAGAATACAACAATAAGTAATTTTCTTGATTGTAATGTCTTCTTTAGCTAAAGTTTCAGGTGCTTCTACTCCTTTTAATGAGAATTACTTAAGAATTGTAATCATTGGCATGAAAAAAAAGATGAATAAGGTCAGAAAATGAGTTATCAATACTTATTATCTGATATTCATTTTGGTAAATCTTACAACTTCATTATCCCAAATCATGCTTTTTACAGTTTGAACAATAATTGCACAGAAAACATTTACACAAAAATATAAAGTAGGTGCTAATAATGACTTCCATGTAATAGTCTCTTTTGCAACTTCTTCTGAATTAGAGAATATTACAAACCCTCCAACTGTTAAGACTGCAATACAAATAGCAGTATCCAATATATTTACAATTTGAGTACTTATGATATTGGATATGATATATAATAATTTTGTTGGCGATGAAATATAAGGATTATTGAAACTTAAATTTCTATCACATTTTACTAAACCATCTATAGCATTAAATAAACTTCGACCTAATATACTTGTTGATTCTCTATAAATAAAGGCACAAACAATTATTCCCATAGCATAGCCACAACAACAGATACCCATTAATTATAATTTATCTTAAGGTTTGTTATCGTTATTAATTCCTTATAAACTTTTGAATAAGAAAAACAGTATTAAAAAAATAAAATATATTGACGCAACGCACATCATTACTACTCCAAATCCTACTGTATACATAAAATCATATAATTCCCACTTATTTTATATTGCTGTTGTAATGACTCTACAAGTAGATCTACCTGCAAATGTAAATGCAGTCCAAGCAATTATGGAAATAGAAATGAATCCAAAGAACAATCCAATAACGAAACCCACTTTACTTCCTATAGGTATAAACCATATCTAGAATATTATTTAGAGCATAATACAGTTGCTAATAAGAATAGAAGTAACAATATCAATGCATAAATCAATTAATTATAGAACATTCCAATAACCACATTAGATATTTATATGCATCCATCAGCCAATTCACTTGCATAGTTATGCCTTACCTATTCTGATTTGATTGAATACTTCATATTATCTAACGATTTCCTAAGTTTCACATATTAACTCAAATTATTTGGTTAAATATTGTGGTTCATCTTCTCTCTCTGACAATCCTCCACAATATGCTATGATACACCAGATCAATGCTAATAAGGATGCCAATATTATCAAAACAATTGGCCAATCTACTACTAAATCAATGCCAACTGCTCCTGCTGTAAAAAGCAATCCAAGACCCAAAGCACCACAAAGATATTTTGCACAAGTCACTATTGGACCTAGACACATTCCCAATATATCACCTACACACATTTATTTAAAAAACGAATTTAATATAATCTTAATATTCTATACATAATTTCATTTAGAGTTAAAGTTTCCATTGTTGTAAAAGCAACCAATTCCTTTATGATTTGATTCCTAGTATTATAAACCATGGGCATTTCCCTAAAGGAAATAAATAAACTTATTACTAAATTGTTATTTTCATTAAATTCTTCCTCTGAAGTCACTGGTTCAAATTAAAGTTTTGAAGTTTCTTGTAATAATTTTTATTACATTTTCTCTTGATTTTTTCGACTTTCTTTCCATTTTCTAAATTCATATGACTAGTTTATTTTATGTTAATTATGTACTTATGATAGATTCTTTATTATTTCAATTGAAATTCCACTAAAATTACTGACCCAAATTCCTTATTATTAATATTTTAATGTAATTACAAAACATAAAGTTGATATATAATTGTCTAATTGTTTATAAATTTCGTCTTATTTGATAAGATGCTATTTCAAAATAATCTCTTCTAATCTAAAATTGATAAAAAGATCAGATTTCAACATCTATTCATGATGCATCAAATACACTATTGTATCAACCAATTTATATTCCAATATTCTATGATCTTTCAATAAGTCTTCACTTACTCTATTTAATGCTTCTAAATCTCGTAATCTCTCTGGCACTATTTATCCTGATAATACTTAATATCTATTTTTTTTAGCCATAGTTTCTATTTCTTTTAAAATTTATTCTTAATCTTAATAATTGGAAATCTTTAAATCTTAAATTAATTTTGGAAATTTATTTTATCTTAATTCTGTTTGATGACTAAAATAATCAATAAGAAAAGTGGAACCATCAGGTAAAACCAATTTTAGCCCATTTTAACCTATTTTTGTTAATTTTTCTCCATAAATATATGGATTAATCTAAGTTAAATTAACTTAATTTACATCTTTTTTGTTTAAATAAGTTCTGAGATCTTTCTCTTCTTATTCTTCTTGAGTTCCTTTATTTTTTGGAACTAAATTAAATTCAGAAGATTCTTAAGAAACTGAATCTGAACTGGATGATATACTAGGTACTAATTAATCTTATTATTATATTTTTGGTTGCTATTTAAAACTTTATTAAAGTTATATGATTTATTATTATTTCTATTATTATTATTATTATTATTATTATTATTATTATTATTATTATTGTTATTCTTATAATTTATGTTTGAATAGATATGAATCAGTTAATGTTTGGTTCAATTTATCCAATTTTACATTTGTCATTTTCTGAGGACGTTATTTTTATGATGATTATGTTTAAGATTTAAGTTTAATCTTTTATGACTATAATGTAATATTATTCTTAATTTAAGATAAAGAACTTTAATCTTATTACCTAACTTATTTATATTTATCTTCACATTTTTATAATTTACCATCCTAATATTTTTACAAAGCTCTTGCTGTAGTTTCTAGATTAATTGATGCAGAGAATAATTATTTAGAATAATTTGGAAACCTTTACAACTCTTTATATGTTTCTATTATTAATTACATAACTTCTTCATATTCTATAAAATATATATATTAAAGTTACTTGGTTTATTTTTGACATACTCTCCAAATTATTAATTTTCAATCTCTTTTACTTTATCACTCAAATCTTTCCTTTCCTTTAAAATTGGTATCTATTTCATAGCATTCAGTAATTCATTTCTTTTCTCAATTCTTAATTTTTCATAATAATTATCATAACTAGATCTCTTAACTTTCTTAACATTATGTTCTGGTTTGTCTCTAGCAGTTGATGGAATTATCCTTTTTTTTTGTCTCATCTATATTTTATCTAGATATTAATTAATATCATCAAATGGTTTCTTTGGTTATAATTCTTTTAATTTTTCTTATTTTTAATAATTAGACATGTGTTAAAGTTCTAAAACTAATTATGAAATATCGATCTTTGCTTCAATTAATTAATTCCCATTAACTCCACTAGTAACAACATCAATTATTTTACTCATTAATTATTCTAAGTATATGATTAACCCTTTTACTTTTTCAACCTATAATTTTTAATTATTTAATAATGCTGAATTAAGAATCTCATATCCTTAATTTATAAGATTTCTAAATGAAGAGAAACCTTATTTACCAGATTATCCACTTTTAAACTAATTAACTGACTTTATCCAAATAGTCATTCTTACTCTTTCATATTATTCTCCCCATCTTAAATTAGTTTATAATTCTTGAAAATCTTTTAAAGCTTGATTTGATTATGGATTACTTTCAATTTATTCTAATCTTTTATTAAATTCTTAATAATCTCGTAATAAATGTTCAGTCTCAGGATGAATAATAACACAATCCTCATTGTATTATTAAAGCTTTTTCATAAGTTCTGTCAACTACTTACCATTTTGAAATATCTTTTATTTTGATAACAACTATTTAATAGTTGAATAATTTCCTCTTAATTATTCATACTAATTCAACCATGACTATACTAACTATTTTTCTTCCTATAATGGTAATTATTCTATTTTTTCCATTAGATTTTAGACTACCATCTCCTTGCTTTTAAGAGATGAATTTTATATTTCATTAATCTCCTTCTGCACTTATTGACATTCTTAATACTTTATTAATAAATCTTCTTTATAATCTATCTCTATATTTGATATCTTCTCCATATCTTATACACATAATTCCAACTCTTCAAATGTGTAATCTTATTCATTCTTTACTTTATTAACAATACTTTAAACATTATCTGCAATTGTTAATATCTTATTGAATTATTAAACATACTCTTCAAATTCATTATTAGTTTATTCCATTAAATTCATCAAACTTGTATACTACTTTTTAGCCTTATATAATTCTACTGATTTTCTTCCCTTAATAATGTCTTTTATCTTCGATTAATATATCTTTATTTTCAACTGATCTAATAGTTAATCATCCTATATAAAAGATTAAGTTAATCTTTAATACAACTATGAATATATTTAGATATCATCATTTTGACAATTATTGAAATCTTCTTGTATTTACTTAATATATTCTAAATCTGTGCAAAATTCTTTTGAAAAGAAATCATGTACCATATTATTTATTCTTTTTAGTTTTTATTCTAAATCAATAGCATCTAAAATTGAAAAGTTCAATTTTTATTTTTAAGATAAATCTTACTTTGATTTCTTTTTTTCTAAAAATACTTGTTTTCTTTAACCATATTCTTTAAATTTGTCCACTAAATTGTTAAAGTTATTAACTTTCTGATTTATTATTTGAATAATTGCTGAATACTTTGGCATATGAGACATTTAAATAATTTCTTATAACAACTTTAGACTCTCATATGTATGCAATTCAGAATTTTCAATTTCTTAAAATTTTGTAATGATTGTTACCCATACATTATAGATTTTCACTTAATCCCATATCCCTCCTTTAATATTTAAAGTTATTTAATTATAACCTTCAAACCAATCAGATAATGAGATTTCTTTTGGTTATTTATTAATGTAATCTTACAATGGTATAATTATCTAATTTAAAATTACAAGTTATTTATTAAACAATGAAATAAATTAATCCAATTTAATTGATTCTAAATGATCTTATAATTAAAATTTCTTTGATACTACAGATTCTACTAATTGATTACTTATTTCTTAATTTGATTCTTATAAGGATAATAATATTTTAGCTTGTTTTTACCATAAAAAGTTAGAATACTAATTAAAAACATTATTGATTCTTTTATCTAATATGGTTTGTTATTTATTTAAAATAACTTCTAAATCATAAATCATTGAATCTTAATCATTTTTAAATATGATTGAAAAAGGATTGCAAATTTAATTAATTTTGAATTGTAAATCTGGATTTTTATCATCTTCAATTTCCATTTCTTACTCAGGAGATTTATACTTTTAATAAAACTCATATAATTATTAGACAAATTAACAAGCTTTATTTAAACTTTATAATTATTATTTCTCTTCAAATACAATTTTACTTTATCCTATTTCTTATAAGTATATTTTTGCTTAATCTAGTTATTAACTTTCATAAATTTCATTTTCTAATAATTTTTGAATTTCTTTCTTTTTTTAGTTATATTTATTTATTTCATACTCAAATTAATTAATTATCTTATCATCAAAATTATATAATTTAGATTTCTCTAAACACATTTCTAACTATTACAATGTTTATGTCTTAGCTAATCTTATTTTTTCTACTTCTTAAAATATCTCTAATTTTTATTGAAGATCTTTAATTTCTGGAACATCATATAATTTATTCATCTATAATTCTGCTTAGAATTTCTTTCTTAATTATTCATTTAATCCTTTTTAAAGTATTATAGTTTTTAACTTTTATCTATATTCATTCATTTATGATTCTACTCTATTTAAAAGTTGAACTTCCTTCTAAGGAGCTTTTGTTTCTTTTTATAAGTCTTTTAGCATTTGCAAATGTGGAATAGAGATTTTCATCTAAATTTCTTTAGTTATCTGTTATAATTCACTATCATCATCATCATCATCTTTATCTTAATGGTAATCAAGGTCCTGGATGTATAATTCATATAATTTGATTTTAGATAGAAAAGCATAATGTTTAGGAAAATCTTTATAATAACAAAATGTTTATTCCATTTTATTGATTAATATTTGAATGGCATTATTTTAATTATTTAATTTGGTATCTTCTAATTATCCAATTATATGTAATCCTTAATTTACTTCTTATTCAATATAAGAAATCCAGGATACTTTAATAGATAAGTTTTAAATTTATCTTAAAATCTTATTAACATATTCTACATTAACTTTAAATTAATTTAATTTGATTCTAGATTAAGATATAAGATTGAAGAATTCTTAATAATTTTGAATTGGAACTATTTCTAATTCAAAATATTTTTGTAATTTTTAATAATCCTCAAGTTCCTCATCTTCATCATCTTCTTCTTCAGAAGAATCAATAATTCCATTAAATTTGGTTTCAAAATCATAGAATTTATTTTGAGATTGTTGTAACGTTGAAACAAATTCTTTTTTAATTTTTTTATATGTTGGTATTTATTATTGTAAATAAATAAATTCCTAAAAGGCATTTGATTAATATTCCATTAATATTGTAGTCTTAGTGATTTTCTATTTCATTAGAATAATTTCAAAGGCCTTTTACAAATGATTTAATTTTTATAATAATTCTTAATAAAATTTACATTCATCAAAATCTTTAAATAAAGTAATAACTTGTAATAGTTTATTTTTTAAAGCAGTATTATATTGAATATTTTCAGGTATAGTATTATTATTTTCATCTAATTAAGATCTAATAATCCATTAATTTTCTTCCCTATAACAAATTTTTTAAGCAAAAATAAAGTTCATCAAATCAGATAATTTAGATTTCTCTTCAATTTAATTAAGTTAAGTTTATAAAGAATTAGGAAATGGAAGATTTGATAGAATAAATTAAACAATTTAATATTCAATTTCATTATCTAAAATATTTAATTAATTATTACATTTTGAAATCATTTTATCAAGAGTTCTTTCACAATAAATTCCTATGGTTATGAGTGATATGAAATTCAATTTCAAAACAGGTGGAAATAATTAATTTAAATTAGAAACTGGATTAAATCTTAAGATATTATTTAATTTAATTTTTGCCCATTTAATACAGAATGGACAACAATATATTTCTTTATTTTTTTGTTCTTGAAAATCTTTTTAATATTTTCTGACACATTGATCATGAAACCATTCAGTACAAGTGTCACATTATACCATATCATCTGTATCTACTTCTTATTTACAATAACAATAAGATTTAGAAGATTTATGTTTGAAACAAATCAATGTTAAAATTGATCTAATTTAATAATTATTAATTACTCTTTTTCTTCTTCAATTTTATCATTTTAAAAGTATTATTAAAATAATGAATCAAATTTGATTTACTTTGAAATTCCTTATAATTTCATAAATTAATCAAAAATATTTTAGACATTATTTTTAAGTAACTATTTATCTCTATTTGATTAAATCATATTATCGAATGTAAGCATTTGTTTGTAATTAAATTAAAATTACCATTAATTCTCTTTATTACTTTCTGAATAATCTAATCTAATTCCTCCAGAATCTGTAATTTTATGTATAATACAATATATATGAGCATATGCATTACATTTATTACATTTAATGGTTCCTGTAGATCCTTTACAATATACACAAGATTATGAATTCTATTTTAGTTTTTCTGTATTTAATTTTTCAATTTATGGAATATTTTAATTATTTAGTTTGTTAAATTTCATTTCAATAAATGAGATTATTTCTATTTATTTGGAGAACTATGCACATAATGGATGTACAAAATCATTTGAATTATGCAATTTTTTTTTGAGTCCTTATTTTTAATTACATACAACACATAGATAATCTTATTGTTTATTTGATTTGCATTTGTCACATTAAAAATACCCTTAATTATTGGAATTTGACAATTTTTCAACTTCTGTTGATATACCATAACAATAATAATGACATGTTGATAAACATCCATAACATGTTATCATCATCATACCTAAATGTTAATAATAATAGTGTACCTATTTCAGGTTATTAGATTTGTCTATCAAATCCAATTCCACAAATCTCACAACATTCAGCCTAATAATTATAGTTATTATATGTACCTTTTTATCTTTGAAATGTGGTTGTTTCTTCAGTCTGAATCCTGAATGTTACTTATTTAAGTGGTGTTAAACTAAAGATAAAATAGGAATTATAATTATTATATAATCGTATATAAAGTGAATAAATATATATAGATAACACACCTACTGAAAGATCTAATTGTTTATTTTCTGTTTCGTTCATTTCCCTCCTTGAATAGTCTTAAATATTTAAAAAAATAATCAAAATTTATAATAAGAAATCCTTTAAATTATTTATATTGCATATAAAATATTGGTCATTTTGGGATTATACCAAAAAATTAATCATACCTCTTATCTATAAACACACTGGCTCTCCTATTATACATTTATCCTGTTGTAGATCCTTACATTTCAGCCAAAACTTATAAAAAATTAGCCAAAATGTGATGAAATTTAGCAGTTTCCAAAGCCCTCATTTATCCCATCCTAACGAATTTCTTTGCATATACTTTAATCCTAAAGTCAATCATCTGATTGATTTCCTCTTGTAATTAATGATTCATAAATGCATACATTTCTCTTACTTCACTTACTTACTTAGTTTCATTAGGTAACATATATTTAAATGCTTCTCCTTTATTAAACTATAATTCTTTAAGTGTCTTTGGAATATCAGGAGGTAATTCCCATTTTGTAGGATCCCCTTTAACATATAATTACTCTTTTTTTTCATTTAATTTGTTCTTCAAATTCTGATATTTCTATTGTATTTAATTTTTACTTTATAAATAATCATATGCAGATGATTACATTTTTTTATGATATCTAAAGAATTCATAAAAGTTTTCCTATTGATATGATTTATTAAATTACTTTAACATTCTTCATCTAAAAATTGACACCATATTACCATCCTGTTACAAACTTTGATAATTCTTAATAAACTTATTAAATTTATTCAATGGCTCCTTAAGATTTAGTTTACTTAATAAAACCATCTGTGAGTTTGTCTAAAGTATTAAAGTTTTCTGTAATTGCTGTTAATGTATTAGTTAGGTTTTCTAAATCTGTACATAATTTATTAAAATTATTGCCTGTCTTTTTATAAATATCTTATGAATTCTTTAAGTAATCCGTCAAAGAATTTGAATAATTTTATTATTCATTAGAAATCTCTAAAACACAAGAACCATTAGTCATTATATATTCTTATGGTTTAGATGGTCCCTTTTATTTTTCATATTGGTTAAATTTCTCTTTTAATTTTGAATCATCATTAATTTCTAAAAAGTCAGAAAATACAGGATGAGTCTTAAATAATGGATGATATAAGCAATTCTATAAAAATAATTCCATAATTCTCATACGTTTTTCTAAATAAGTAGCACCTGTCTATGATTTTCTATATACAATATATAATATATATATACAATTTCTTTCCAGGAATAGGAGGAATCAAATGACATGGATATGTCATTACTAAAATATCTCTCAATTTCAAAAAATCAGTAAATCTTCTATTTACAACCCATCCAATTGGATTAGTCTCAATTTTAAATGAAATATATGATGATATGATTCCATCAGATTTACTTATATATTCACTCATTATTATTTCCACTTACTCATTTTTAAATCATATAATACTTTATGTGTATTCTCCAAAATGTAATCTGTTAATTTTGTTCTTCCTGGTAATTAACATTATAATTCTGTAATAAAGTTGCTATCATCTTAAACTTTCTAAATCTAAAATTGTGTATTCGTAGTTTATTAAATAGGTTACTTTTCAATCTCCTTTTAACTAAATACTTTATTAAATTATTTACTCTTCTTTTTTAATAAAGTTCTGAATTGTTATTTGTAATTCCTCAAATGTCCATAAATCAATATCTTAACTACCATTTTACTTTATTTATTCACAATACACCTAGAATGCAATAGTATCATATCCAGCATCCACTACTTATGAAATTAATAACTCTTATTTTCTCTATCTTTCTTATTCTATGTCTTACATTTTATTAATAATATTAATTAATCTTTAATTATTCCCTCTAAAATACTTAAAGCATAATAATAACTCAATACATGTTTAAAACTAAAAGAATTCTATGTTCTACCCAATAATCTTAGAATCAAAAATTGAAAGTCAGAAGTTATTCAATTAAATTTAACAACTCTATTCTATATCTTTAAGATTATATAAATACTGTTCACTTCCCTTTATGTCTTACTTATAACATATATTAAACCTAATATAAAATGAATGACTTATTGAGCAATAATAATTTATTGTATCAAATTAAATCGAAAACAATCTAATCAATAACTATGTAATGATATTTTACTCCTTAATCAAATTATCATACTATCAAACTAAAAACGAAATCCTATAGAATAGTATTATCATCTCTATTTTGAATATAATTTCAATCGCAAATATAAGACAATGAAATTTTATTCGAATTTCAAATACTTTTAATAAAAATAAAATTTAGAAATTGACAATCAAAAGAATACCAAAGAAATTTCAAAACTTAAATAAATTACCTAAATTAGAAAAATAAATTGAACTTCAATAGTAAACTATATTATGTTTGAGAGTATTTTATAATATACTATCAAATAATTTTAAGTAATTATTAAAGAAAGATATTTTTAGATATTAATAGTATATTTATATCTTTTAGCATTCAAAAATATTTAGCCTTTGAGTTAGAATAATTTTACAAAGCTGTTAATATCTAAACTCTTTATATCTTGAATTTAAACACTATATCTGCATTTTGATACCTTACTCTGAAATCTGCAAATGATAAAATACCATCTCGTCAAAATCTAACCAATTAAAAATATAATCTCAAAGATTAGATTTTCTATCTATAAAATTCTAGATGAGTATAAGTTTGAATTATCAAGGCTATAACTCTGGTTTAAATTTAATTAAAATTTTCGTCTTATTCTTATTTTGCTAGATAATCTTTCCCTATTAGATTTTATTAATTTAAGTTTTCTAAAAAAAATAATTAAATAAAAATACGATATGTAATTTTGTTGAACTTATTAATTTATAGAATTGAAGAATAGTTCATATATCCCTCTTATTAATTTATTTAAGATCCTACTAATGCAAGTATTCTAATAAATCAATAACTGTTATATTATTTTATAATTTTTAAAGGTTAATACAAATGATATTAGATTTTCATCTTTAATTATTATACAATTTCATTGATCATTTATTAAAACAATTCCCTTTCTTCAAAATAAAAAACTGATAATGATTCAATAATTTACTTATTTTTTAAAGTTTGAAAATAAAATTCGAAATTCTTTTTAGTTTACTCATATATTCATAATGTAGTTCTTTCTGTATTTAAAATAGTTAACGATCAGCTTAGGGATAATATTGTTCTTCTTAATAATAACAGTCATTATAATATTTTTGATCTACAATTTATTATAAATATGTAGTTTATTAGTATAGGATTGATATTATAAATATTCATATTTAATTTATTATAATATTTATAGATAATAATTTAATGTTGAGTAAGGATAATAATAATGATCTGATAAATAATGATTAATTTGAGGTGAAATTTAAATTTTATTATTATACATAATATAATATCTCACATATACATTGTTCTTTTTGCATATTTTTTTTTTATTTCATCTCTCTTTTCTTTCTCTTATAATTTGATTTATTATTCTCTAGGTAGAGACATTAACTTTTATTTTTCCTTTTATAATTTCTCTGTCTTCTTTTTTTATGCCTCCTAAAATTAATTAAAATATATTAATTACTTCAATTTTCTTTTATTTTTCATCTTTAGATTTGATCTCTTCAAATTTAGCTCTTTCTTCTTCATACTATTATCTAGCAGATTATGATAATTTGAAATTAGCAATTTTATCAACAATTTATAACATCAATTAAATGAATTCTGTGTAATCATCTAATGATTCAATATTAATTAAGGTAGCTCTTAGATGATATGGACTATAGATAAAAAGATATAATTACTTTGGTAAGAGTGTTTTTTAATCAGTGAAATGTATATTTTGAATGTATTTATCGTATTTTTTTAATGCTTGACATAATTTGGAATCAAAAATAGTAGTCAAAGGTTCTTTACCTTCACCAAGTGTGACAAGTGTTAAACTTTAAATATATAAAATAAATTACTTATCCTCAATTTTATCAATAGGTAATTTTTCACAAAGATATTTAAGATCTATATTAGTTTCTTTATATGATTTTGCATCTCTTTTTTTGACCAAAGCAAAACAAATTGGTTATGTAGTTGCTGCAATTGGTATATCAATAGTGATTGTATCTCTTTCAGGCCAAATAAATGAAAAGAATAACATAGATAATAAATCTTATCTTTTCTTTAAATCAATAGTGACAGCTAAACAATTTAAATTATTTCTTCCTTATGCTATAAATCTAAGAAATATAGAATTGAATTTATACCCAAAGGAATTACTTGAGATGGATTAAAGGAGTGGTCCACTTTCTTTATTTGTGACACCAACAGATGTGAAATTGGTTTTAAAGAAGTCATATGTTGTTGATGCAAATTTTAATGCTAATTTTTTATTGGTTGTATTTCCTGTGATGTACATAAAGATATAAAAGAGGAAAAGTATAAATCCTATGCATTCATAAGGGTAATTTTGTGGAATTTGTTTGATAAATGCTACATAATCAAATGCAATTTATGTTTAATTATCTTCCATTTGATAAATATTTTATCAATTAATTTTTGGATATTTACATATAAATTGATGGATTAGAATATTATATAATTAACACTAGAATAGAAAGCTAAATTACATTAATTAACATAGAGTGTTTATATTGAAGCATAGAAACTATTGAGAGATGATTTAATATAAAAATATACAGATTAAGCTCATTTACTTAGATTATTAGTAGCTAAAGATTGGGTATTAATGGAGGCTTGGGAACAATGGAATAGATGGGTAGAATGGAGATTATAATATAAAGCAGATGATATTAAGATTGAAGAAATTAAAAAGGAACTTGATTTGAACAAAACATTTTGGAATGGATATGATAAATTGGGGAACCCTTGTTTAATTATCAAAGCTAGAAGACATTTTCCTGGATAAAGTGATCCTGATACTCTAATTCGATATATGTTGTATATGATTGACATTGGTATAGAAAGAGCAGAATAAGTAGGCACAGGTAAAATTAGTGTCATTTGGGATAGAGAAGGAGTTACTAATAAGAATTTTGATACATCAATGTTCAAAATCATAAAAAGGATGATAACTCTTGTTTAAGACAATTATGCAGAGAGATTACATTAAGCATACATTCTTTATCCAAATTTTCTATATAAAACTGTAATGACTATAGTAAAACCTTTTTTAAGTGAGAGAACTAAATAGAAAATAATTCTATGTAATGAATTTAAGGATTTATATCCATATTTTGGAGATAAATTCATCATTTCTGATGGTATTGGAGATGAACATATATAATAATTGTAGGATAACATATAAGATTAATAGCAATTTTAATCATTTATAGAGTAATAATTATTGCATTAATGAATTATATATTATTTATATATTTGCAGTAATCAATTATTTAATTTAATATTAATATATATATTGCAGAAATTAAATATTTAATTTAATATTAATTATGCATAAAATTTTGAGATCAATCAAGTCATTCAAAGGATCTAGATTTGCTAATAAATTGCCTACTTATCTAGAAAGATTATAAGAATAGGAGGAAATGGATCGTAAAACTAATTTAAATGTTTTAAGAAGAGAAGTCTTTAATGATTCAATCTAATTACCTATTAAATTTGCTGCTTATTATATTACTAAGTATATTTAATTTTATTAATAGCTAATAGACTTTTTGGGCTGAATTAACTAGATCTATGATTGATGCAAGCAATCATGTAATTTTATTTGCAACCAATTATATTAATTATGGTTATAATATCATTTAATTTATTAGGTCCTAATAAATAATTTCCATATGGTATAGAGAAAGTAAAGCATCTAGTAGCATTAATACCATCTGCCTTATTTTTATATTTTGGTGCATCAATTTCATATGAGTCATTTCTTAATATTTATAATTATGGTCATTATGTTGGTGAAATACATAGTAATGCATGGGGATTAGCTGTATAAATATATAATTATTTAATAGTTATATTTACTATCTATAAGTATAGAAACAAGTGTAGTTTTCAAAAATATAAGAGATGCATAAGCTGTTGATTCAAATTATGAAACAAAAATGGGATTGTTTAAATAGTTTCTTTCAGTATTTCAAAAGAAGGATCCAGTTTTATAAGCTATTCTTTATGAGAATGCTATAACATTAGGATCAACTTTAATTCCTTTATTATCTTCTGCATTCACTCTTATCTATCCAACACATGCATTTGAAATTGTTGGATCTTTGGGAATAGGCTTAATTTAATTGTAAAAATGATTAAAATATTTTTAGATAATTAGCTTATCATTTGAGTGCTAAGAATTTAAGTTCATTAATGGGTGAACAATCTATAAGTGATCTTGAAGTAAAGAAAATATTAGAAATTATTAAACAAAATTAATATGTTGAAAAAATATAAAATGAAAAGGCTATCATGTTGGGTAGTAGAAAATTTAGATTTTCAGCTGAAATCACATTTAATATTAAAGTAGATATATTTTATATTAATTAAATTTAGTAAATAAATTAAGATACTGAATCTAAATATCTAGAGAGATTTGATAAAGTTATTTATAGTGAATCTTATAGAGATAGAGAAGAATACTTATAAGAATTATTAAGGGAAATATAGGAATATGTTCTTGCTAGTTTACATATATAAGTATGAATATAATTATATATATGTAGATTCAAAAAATTGAAAGTTCAATCAGAAATGAATTTCCTAATTGTATCCATTTAGATTTTGAAATAAATAATAAATCTTTGGCTGAAACTTATTCTATAGATGATGGTAATTGGTTATTTAGAGAAACATTATTAAAATCACCATTTAAAGTTGAAAAATGGATGCTTGATGAAGTAGATAGATTAATAAAGAAAATTACAAAGAAAAAAAGTGAAAGTTATATTGAAACGTAATAAATTTAATAGAGATATATTTAGTTATTAATCATTATGTTCATCAGTTTAATATAATTAATGGTAGGATTTAGAAGATGATGATGAATAATTAAAAATTATAGAGGATTACAGATTTGAAGAATTATAAAATGAATTAAAAGGTTTAGACTAAATATTGAAATTCAATAATTAATCTAAAGGATAATGAATATATAAATACAATAATAGCTATTAATAATTATATCAAAATGCAAATTCTTAACCTTCTTCTTGATGTACAACATTTTATCTATCTAAATTTCTACACAATTTAACTCTACAAAAATGATAAGCTTTATAATATACAAAAATTTAGGTGTATTCAAAAAGTGTATGTCTTTAAAATAAGGTAATTTAGGAACTATATAAGCAAAATAATAATATGTATGACCAATAAATGCACCAATCAAATTAGATTAAATAGATCTACCTGTTATGATATTGACCAATATGAAGAACCATACCATATACTATGCTTTAACAGGTATTATGAACATAACTTAATATATAAGGAATACTGTTACATTATAATGGTCTTTCTTAATTTTATCTTCCCCAAACATACAGGAGTGCCTCTAAAAAATATTCAGTTAAAGAATGCTCATTTAACCAAAGTCCTATTGAAGTGATTGTAATAAAATTCAAAAACAAGTAATATAAGTAATTTGCAAAACCTGGAAAAGTATGTTATTCTAATGATGATGAGATAGATTAACTAAAGTAATTAGAAATGTATATTACAAAAAGAATAATCTTAACATTGTAATCAAATCTAATTCTCCAAAATATAAAATACTGGTCAATGCTCTCCATGGCTAAGATAATTAAATTTAAATACCTAAAATGATTCCAGGAATGCAAGTTTATAATTCAAGTAAAGATTGGATGGCTTTAGATATTGAACATAAGTTGCATAACTCAATATGATGCTGCTTATAACTATGATTCGAGTAAGTGGTGGAATATCTAGAATATATTCTAATACCATCTTATTGATTAATTTATTAATATTATCAAATATTCCAAACTCTGTAATTTTCTTGTTTTCTATTTAATATCTATGTGAAGTTGATTGGTTTCAATATTACATAGTTTGTTGTTGAATCTTTTGATCCTTTGAATCTCTTTTATAATTATTCTACTTGAGCTAATAATAGGGGATTTTATTGGATATTCCCCAAATCACTTAAGGTTGTATTTTCAGGTCCAATCACATTCAATAATGGTTTGATTTCAGAAATAGAATTGTAACCCAATTTTAATGAATTCAAAACATTATTTCTCTTTAAAGCCACACTAATTTATTAAATAAAATCATTTCCTAATTAATTATGTTCTAAATCTATTGAATATAAATAATAATTTGTTTATATCATTTAAGCAAGGTATTTACCTGATAAATCATTTAAACCATTATGTTGTAAGTTTAAATAGATTAATGATTGATTATTTGCCAATCCTTAAGTTAACACATTTATATGTTCTGATGTTAGAAAACAATATTTTAATGTTAATTCAGTTAGATGACATTACAAAGATGATAAAGATTAACTCAACTTTTGTAAGTCTTAAATAATTGAATCTTATATTATTACACTCCTTAATGATTTTTAATTTATCAATAATTTAATTAACACATCAGCACCTTTATAATCTGACTGACCAGATTTGAATGCATCTAAACAAATATGATATAAATCAGTTTATTGAGATAAAGCACTATATAATTAATTTAATGTTATTAAACTATGAGAAAAATTATTCCTTGAAAAACTAATCATAGTAATTTGTATTACTCAAATGATTTAAAATAATTAACTTCTTTAATACTGCCTAAAAATATTTCCATTCCTTTTGGACCTAATTCATTATGACTTAAATCCAAATTTTTGATATGAGTATGTGAAATAATAAATTTTAATTCATCACTATATGAATCATCAATCCCATTATTTTTTAATTTCAATGTATGTAATGTTCTCATATCTTATATCTATTCTAAAAATTCTTTAAATGCTAATCTATTAAATTTCTTATTACCAAAATTACTTAAATCAATTATCTATCTAGTTAAACAATTAATATACTTCTATTAAATGATAATGATTTTTAAAATCTATATTAGTTTTTAGATTATTTTTAGATCTTGTTTTTGATGGTAATAATTTTGTAGGCAATTTTAAAATACTAACAGCATCATAAAATGTTTAAAATTATTCTAATTGTTTTTCTTCTTCATTTTATTATGTAAATATAATTGATTTAGCTTAAGGTAATGTTATTGAATGAGGATTAATTTTGGATTAAGATACAACTTCATTCTATGTTTACATTAAAGGTGCTTCAAAACCAGTAGTTTCTCTATATTTTATTTTAAGGAACTCAATCATTTTCTCTTATTCTTCTATCTTCTATAAATATTTCAAATTAGGTCCTAATGATTTATTCATTTATAAAAATTATTTAATAATAAATATTTATTACAAATGAATGAATAAGAGAAACTTACATCCCCAATAACCAAGAAAATCTCTGAAGATGAAATTATTAATGAGAAAGAAGTTGTCTAATCTCTTTCTTATATTAATTTTAAACTTCTTAATGTATGTTTAATTTATTTTCTTTAGACATTAATACTATAGAATAAACAAGAAAATAATGTAATTATTCTATTCAAAGCATTGTTAACTATTTTTCAAGATTCTGAAAATTGGATTCCTAAAAATATAAAAGATTGGGCAACAATCTAAAGAACTATTGGACACACATCAAAATTCATCCAAATGTTATAAAATTTTAAAAAATATTACATAACAGAGACCAAAATATTACAAACTTAAGTATTATTGTAAGATGTTCATACATAAAAATTATCTCAAAGGGCAAATAATTTATTAAAAATTGTTAAGTCACTTCTCTAATATTATAACAATCCTTTCAATCAATCTTTACATGAAGACTCTTAATTAACCTGTAAATTCTAAAATGAACCTCCTTTAAGTCCCATAATAAATTCAAATCTTATGGAACAAGATTCTGAAATTATCATGCAAGAATTAATAAAGAAAGAAAAACTAAGTACAATTCCAAATGAGATCAAATAATCATGCCAAATCAGTAAAATAAGATCAAGGAGTCCAACAACAGCATCTTCAGGAAGTAAAAGTAGAACTATTCAGTCATGTTAACCTCATCGATTATCTATCCCTGTAAGCAATACAATAAGACAATTAAGTAGTTCCCAATAGAAATCAAATTTTACTATCAAATAATATAGCAAAACAATTAATAATACAACATCTCTGAAATCTAGTGGAATTTATTTTAGAGAGAGATCGTAAACTAATACACAAAATAAATTAGATTAAATAGATAAATCCCCATTATAATAAACAAAATAATAATGTGTTAAGGATTCGTTCTTCACAAAAAAACCAACTCTAAAAACTATTAAATGATTATAATTTTTCATTTTAGTATTACTAATAAAAATGCATTCATCATAAATACTATAAATGCCAATGCTGTAAAATAAAATTATATATGTACTGAATATTCCTTAGAAGATGGAGCAAATTGTAAATGAGAACTTGCAACACTTCCAATTAATATTTATCCGGTCTTGCATAATAAAATCAAATTCTTCCCCTTATTAATTTACAAATGGTTTATGGACCTTTTGATATTGGAATATTGGAATATCTGTTTATTGCATATGTTGTCTTTCTTTTTTTATTATAATATATATATATATATTGAATATTAAAATTGCAATTATATATATATATATATAGATAATAAGAATTGTATGTGTATTTATTTTCATTTCAGCATTTCTTATAACAATTCATCAATTTCTAATAAGCTTTGATCACAGGCTGATCCTCTTGTTGTTGCTTTGATTGATGCTTTAACAAAACTTTCATCATATGGATTTCTTATTTATGGTGTCATGTCAGTTATTTTATACTTTATTTATGTACTTTGATTCAATTATTCATCATCACTTATGGTCTTAGAATTTAATATAGAATAATCAACTCCTAATAATTTTTATTTCTAACTTTAAATAAACATTAAGCAAATACATCTTCATTATCTGAATGTTTTTAGGGTCTGAATAAAATACATAATTTTATAATGCACCAAATAAATGATGAAAAAACCGATACTACAAACAAGCATAATAACACTTCTTTATAGTGTAGTTTTATCAATAATTATTTTACTTTCTGGAACTCTTACTTATATGCACTTTGCATTTACTCACTCGACTTTTCAAACTTTGGAATTGTGTAATTTTATTTTGGAAATTCAGATACATCCTCTTCAATTAATTCTTACTACAATACTAAATTGGAATCAAATTCTAATCTCTCTATCTAAAATTGGTTAACTCTTTCTTATCCTAATAAAGGTTCTTCTATCAATTATAAAATTGAAATTGGTTTCCGAACTATTCCAATATGCTTTTTTGGATGCTGAATTCTACAATCAGAAAAAGCAATATTGTGCATAATCATAATCAAAATTATCATCTTAAGCTTTGTTTATTTATTAAATAAACAATTAAAATATTCTTATGAAACGATGTTAATCATCTATAACTATGAATAATCATTCATAGAAACAGAAAATTAAATCAAAATCTACCTCATAATATTAGTTAAATCCTTGCCTTTAACCTTTAGAATAAACATTAAAAAAATACTAAAATTTTAGTCTAATTTATTTAAATAAAAAGGATTTCTTTTACCCATATTGTCATAAAAGATTAAGTCTTTTTGGGAACTCCAATAATTCTTCTATTTAACATCTAAACAAAGAAAATAATCTTATCATTTCCAAAAATAAACCATTCATTCCTCCTTTATAACTTAAGAACAATTTATCAAATTACCATATTATTTCCAATCAGTATAATACTGATAGAATTTATAAGAAATTAACCCAAAGAAGTATCAAAAGTTTACTTTGTGAATCTAATTATCAAAAAAGCACTTCTCGTTAATTTTAATAAAATTGATGAAATTATTGATGATATTATTTGTTTATAGAATAATAGTATTAACATAAATTAATTATATTTATAATTATATATTTTCATTTTATTAGAAAAACATTTATAAATTATAAAAATCACCAAATACGAATTCTAATCTAAAATAATAATCTAAGAGTTAATATATAATCTATATTCTTTGAAATAAACATATTTTACAATTATTTGTTGATATTTTCTAAATTTTTTTCATTTTTAAAGAAATGTTATTTCTCTTTAATATTTTGTTTAAATGAAGAAAGAAAAAAACAGAAGTGAATTGATTAAAATAAATATTTTTTAATGGCACTTTTATATTTAAATAAGTTTCTCTATTTTATTCAGATCGCGATTTTTTAAAATATAAATTGACTATGATAAATACTTATTTTAGAATAATTAGAAACTATCATTGTCTCATAGACTTAGTTTCTGAACTACAGGATAATATTAATTAATATATCAATCAATATTATTAAGAGTGCACATTTTAGAAATGTTTAAATTTTCTGATCTCTTTTATTTAATACTTAATTAAGAATATAAGATAACTAACATTTGTGATTGCTAATGTATATTTACAACAATTTAAAGTAAAATGTATTGAATATTAAATATTTGAGAACTCTTTATTCATATTTTATATTTTTTTGTGATAAATGTTCAGTAAATTTATGAATTTATTATTTTATTATTGGGAGATGAATGGTAAAATCACCAACCCAATGTGCTTTGTCTATTTTAATATGAATTCTTAATTTATTTGAAACAAAATTACAGAATTTAATACTGGTTATATGATTTAGTATAATAACTCTCTAATAACAATAGTTCAAAATTTAAAGTTTTTGTATTAGTTATGCTTGTGAGTATTCAGAAAGAAAGGAATTCTAGAAATTTCACGAAATTAAAAGAAGAGATTAGTTAGAAACTTAAAACTTCTAAAAGGATCAATAAATAAAAGTTTTTAGAGGCTACTGGAGGAAAAGGAGAAAATAATTAGAAATTAAGGTATGATTAGAGTCAAGATTAAGTTTAAATTTCCTGAATATAAATAGAACAAAAAATACAATGAAAGAAGTACAATTATTCAAAATCAATGATGATAGTCTTTACTAATAGTAACATATGTTGTTTCATGATGTTTAAAAGTAGGAAACAGAGTGAAGATTAAATAATAAATTGAGATTATTCGTAAGAAATTTTTGAATCAAATACATAAGAAAATGAATGATTTAATTAAAGTAATAATTAATTTTAATAAATCATCATGAGAGAATCAGAATGAGTATGGTTTTAATTTGTGGTAAATATGTATCACTTTTAGAAAATGCTTTGTTTAAGTCTTTATCTATGTTAAAGACAGAATTCAAAGAAAAAGGAAAGTAAATAATTATAAATTTTAAATTGTTGTTACAACTAATTAAATAAATATAATAATTATTTTTCTTTTTTTTGATATTCAATGGCAATTAACATTAATAATCAAGAATTAACTCGTGGCAACATCATAACATATGGTGGTTAGTAAATATGTTATTGAATTTGAAGTGGATATTGTGTTGGTGTTGGAGACACAGGTTCATGTTCTTATTTGATATTGGTTTATTATTTAACTTCTAGGAGTTGCTTGAATATTAATTGTGATGCCAAAAATAAATTTTACATAGTTGTGTAATAAAATGGATTCTAAGTTTCTGCAGCCTTCTAATATTAGAAGGTTAATGTAGAAAATAATTTTTAACATTGCTATTGAAGTAGAGCATGTTATTCTTTTGCCAAATTAGCTTAGTCTTCCTTTGAAGGTTATTTGTCAATATATATCTACATATTTTATTTTAAAAATACCTGACTAACTTCGGATGATACAATAGGCTCAGACAATTAGAAAGTGATAGGATTAATAATAGAAATCTTCAAGACATTCTCCACCTTGAGCTTTTTCTTTCTTGTCTCTTTCTTACCTATTCTACCTTCTTTTTCAAAAGCTTTTTATATCGTCCGTACAGTACAGTATTTTAGCTTGAGCTTATTTGCTACCTAAAATGATTAATGATAAAGATATCATATATATATAAGGTTAATCATAAGCACAAATTTGGTATTAATTTGATACCTCTTGTAATGAAAGTTAGTCTTGTAAAAGAAGCTTTAAAACTAGTCTTCTTTCTTCCTTATTGATTTTCTGGTACTTTCTACATGATTTCGCTTATTCTTCTTATATTTCAGATTTAGTCATGAGGTTAGAATCTTTATTTTATTATATTTATATAAAATTTAAAATCAATACTTAACAAATTTTAATTAAGATTCATTTTATTTTTTATATATAATTTTTTTTGATTATCCAATTTATTAAAAAGTCATTCAATACATCTCAACCAATAATTCAACCTCTAAAATATTCATCATATCTAACATTATTACTTACACTTGACCAATCATTCATTCTTTTATAATTTATTTGTATTTACTAAAGCTAAAATTTGAAAGTATTACAAAATTGATATCTAATTTTACTTCATTAGGTTAATTATCAATTTCAAATTTACCTTAAACATAAAGTATTCAATAGTTTGTATCACAAGGCCCATCAATAAAGAAATTTATCAAAACTGCTTTACAACTGATTTTTAAATTGTTAGACACATAAATATATTTCTTATTCATTTTTTTTGATATCTATCTCACTTTCCTTATTAATCATATATTCTAGTAGTCATACTTTCATTAAGACATTATCTTTCCTCCAAATGTTTATTAAATAGAGTTATAAACAGGCAAATTTTATTCATAAAATAACCAACAACCAAATAAGCTTATTGTTTTAAAAAACTCTTCTATAAAAGGAATAGTCACACTATTTCATACAAAATAAATTAGTTTTAAACATAAAAATATAAATGGCACATCTTTTAAATTATAATGCTGGAAATTTGTTTCTTGATTAATAATGGTATTCAAACCCATAAAATTAAATGATATAAGCATATTCTATGGTACTAATAATAGAATGATATAATATTACATCACTAACATTTTCTATTCTAATTTGAATAATGAAACCAATTCCACATTTTTAAAAGTATATACACCAAGATAAATTCTTATCTTCTGTTTTGGAATGATGTATATGATTATTATTAAGATATTAGCAATTAATTTTGAAGAAAATGGTGTCATTTAAAATGGTTAGATTGAAACATTTGTTTCTAATTTTTGTTAAGACAATCTATAAAATAAAGTTTCAATTTAGAGGATCGTTGATGCCTAATTCAAGTGATTATGAAACATTTATTGAGAAGTTTAGTTTTTAGTCTGACATTTCTTAAGAATAATTAAGAATTAAATGTTCTTAAATTAGTTTAAATTAGGATCATGTAAATTTATGAAACAAGACTAATTAATATTTAGTTAAAATAATCGAAAAATATAACGATATGAGTATGTCCAAATAATCAATCGATTTTCTTCATCATTGCAAAGAATTCTTCCAATGAAATTTGACCATCAGAATTAGAATCAAATTCTTATACTACTTATTTCCACATCTCTTCTGGTATTCCACTAAAAATCTCTTTCAATTCATCTATTGTTATACTTCCACTTTTATCCTAAATAATTGTATCAAATACTTTATCAAACATATGAAAAGTAACATGCAATCTTTATTTTGATAATAATTATTATCTATCAATTGTTGCTATAACAAATTCTAGAAATTAATATAATATCATTATACCTGTATAATCAATAGAACCAGAATTATTTTTATCAACTTATTAAAATATACGATTAACTTCTTCAGCAGCTTCAATTGGTTTCATAATTTTTGAATACCCTACAAGCAATTCCTCTTTACTCAATTTTCCATCTTGATTTGTATCTAAACATTAAAAGATTTTTAATAATTCAGCCTTTTCTTCTTTTGTAGCTAATTAATTCACAATAAATTTAAAAACAGCTTCCTATAATTTTTGTTATTCTGTAAACTTTCTCATATTTGTTAAGACTTTAGTCATTAAAGGTCTATCAAATTCAGTAGGATTTGAAAATTTTTTAATCCATGGATCATTTAAAGCTTATTGGGCACTATATCTCTTAGCTTAATAATAATTTGACAATAAAATTACTAGGATCAAATTAAAGCATTTTTCTAATGAAATCTTTTGCCTCTTTTGTAACTTCTTCCCATTCTATAGTATCAAATGAATAAACACCTTTTGATACTTTTTCCATAATTTTATCTTCAGTTTTCCCATCAAAAGGAGGATATCTAAAAATTTGATATATAAATATATTTACCCACATAATAAAATATATAGGATTACTCCACATGACCAAATATCACATTTTTCATCATATTTCTTTTTTAATACTTCAGGTGCAATGTAATAAGGTGTACCTAATTTCTAATTTAACTTTTAATTAGGAACAAATTCTTTTGAAGTACCAAAGTCTATAATTTTGAGCATTGAATTTTCCTTCTCCGATTCATATAATAAATTTTCTGGTTTCAAATCTCTAAAATAAATATATATAAATTGTATTTACCTATGTACAATCTTTTCATCATGACAATAATTGATAGCAGATAATATTTGTTTCATAATTTCAGCAGCTTTCTTTTCAGAGAAACTACCCTCATGTCTTATTTTATCAAAGAGCTCTCCTCCAGTACATAATTCTGTTACAATATAAAAGAATCTTTCATCTTAATAAAATTCATAAATTTTAATTATGTTTGGATGATCCTTTAATATTTATGAATAATTACTAATTTTTAAAGCATTTTAACTTCATTCATTAATCTTTCTTATTCTTCTTTACTTGTTTGAGATTTGTGTATAATTTTAACTGCTTTCATCAGATTTGTGCTCTTATGGATAGCTTTCCTGACTTCACCATATGCTCCTAAAAGAAAATATAATAATTTAATACCGCTTCCTAATGGTGGATTCAAGAGTGTATAATCTTTTGTGATACGTCCCAACTTTTCACTTGTGATGATCAAATTACCAATACAAGATTAAGCTTTTAATGTAATATAATAGTTATACCATCATTAAGTTAAAGTTTTTATGGGGAAGAATTATCTGTTTCAGGTTTATTACCAGAGTTCTTAGTAGCAGAATTATTTTGAGATCGTTTTCCAGAGCAAGAGCCCATAAGTTATTATAAATAATAAAAATAAAATGGGTACTTGTAGTTAAGGATAGAATGTTGAGAATATAAAAGGAAATGAAAGAACAATATAGAAATTAGTGGGATATTTTTACAGTATTCCTATGCAACAACATCCTGACATTGATAGTTTAGTAATTACTAAGTTAGAGAGATAAAAAATAATTTCAAGAGGATTGAGTAAGAATCTAATTGATGAAATCGTATTCTTTTTAAATTCTAAGAAGATTAGGAATAATGAATAAGATGATTTACTTGATCATTTTAATTATGTATACAACTAATCTTTTAAGAAAATGAATGATTTTAATACCAACCTGGGGAAAATGATATTGATTGTAACACTTTTATAATAAGATATGTAAGACCTCCATTGAAGTCTTATTGTGTTTTAAGTCTCTTGAAATGGGAGAGTTGACACCAGTAGATGTATGGTGGGTAGAAGATCACTTTTTATGGAGATATTGTCAATTATAAGATCAATACAATTTAGAATATGACAATTTTTTGGATTTCAATTATTTAATCAAATTTATGTATCTTTTGAAGGAGTGCATTAGAATTGAATTGAAAAAGATAAATTTAGAATTAAAATAATTTATTAGTTCCATCAAGACTGAAAATTAATAATAAGAATTTCCAAACACAGCTAGAACTGTAGATACTTTTCGATCATAACATAAAAGGTTAGATACGTTTTGAATACTTATATTCATTAATCAAATTCAGAAAACATTTTATATCTTCCAGGTCCAGGAGTGACTTTATTTATTTCATAAGGTCCTTTTCTCATAGACTTACTAAAAGTCTATTAAACAGCAGATCTCATTCCATTCTTAGGGTATACTCCTGATTAGTTAATACCAATATTTTCAAGTGAATAACGCCCTGGTTCAGGATTATCATTAACTAATTTCGATCTTGAAAATATACCTCCTAAAGTCTTAAATCTCTCTTAATCTTTTCCAATGATGCAAGCTCCTGAGTTTTGAAATTTAGAGAGTGGATATACTCCTTTCGATGTTATAGTTTATACAGATTCATAATTACCAGGTCCTTTTGATTATACATCTAATCATATACCTGGATTGTTAAATTTCTGTAGTGATTACGTTCTTAAACCAAATGTAAACTTTTATCTTCTTGTAACTGTGCTTGGTATTTGATAACGATCTGGAGGAGGAGTAGTTTAAGTTAGAGTTGCCCAAATCCCTTATAGCCAAGTATCCTCTCTCCCTAAAGCAAATTGTATTCCTTTCTTTTCTTCCATGTTCAATTAAGCGAAACTTTTGATATCATATTTGTTTGGAGCAGGAACTTATTTTACATGTTTGGTAAAATCATGTCTAATATGTTTATGTGATGAATTTACTTTTATCCATAACCGATTCCAGCCATTCTCTTGCTTAAACTATCTGGAAGGTTGTACATAGATCCATTACTAAGTTTAAAATAAAGAGATTACGTTTATTTAGTTGAATAAGTTTCACGAGGAGCTTTGGAAAAGGTATATCTTTATTTTGAAATTGAATTATTTAGAGGTTGATCATATATAACTTTAGAGGTATTCATTTATATTATTTTATAATTATGTATATATATATCTATTTTTGATTATTTTTATTTAACTTATATTAAACGAATGAGTTAAGAGAAATAACAAGAAGAACCTACTAAATTTGGAAAAGCAATGTATGAATATGATCATTTTATTTTTCAGAAATGAACAAATAGGAGAATTAATGGAGCATCTAGATAGAGAACATGACAGTGAAGATGAAGGGATGGAAGATTATAAAATTGGAGGTTATTTTCATCAAATAAGTTATAGGTTATCATCCAGTTCATATTGGTGAGATTTTACTTAATCGATATGTGATTATTTAAAAATTAGGTTGGGGACATTTCTCTACTGTCTGGTTGGCAAAAGATTTCAAATATGATACATATGTAGCATTAAAAATTCAAAAGAGTGCTTCTCATTATTTAGAAGCAGCATATGATGAAGTACATAAATTAAATTAACAATTAGGTTGAAATTCTTTAAAAAGTTGCTTAGAATGTTCAAAATCCCGTTTGGATTCAATCTTTGAAAGAATATTATGCAGATGTAATAATAATAATATATATATAAATTGATAGTAAGGAAGGACATCTTTCAATAGAGATGATACCCACACTGTTTAATTGTTAAATTCATTTGTTTATAAGGGACCCTATGGTCATCATTTTTGTATGGTTTTTGAGATTTTGGGTGTAAATTTATTAGAAATTATTAAACGATTCGAATACAAAGGAGTAATGTATTGATTTTATCTTAGTGTCCAATGGATATTGCTAGAAGAATGGCCAAATAAATTTTAATTGGATTAGATTATCTTCATCGTATATGTGGAGTAATTCATACAGATTTGAAACCTGAAAATGTGTTATTATGTTTATCAGATGAAGAGATTAAAGATATAGTTGAAAATGGATAGTTAACATCCAATTAATTATTTTCTGATAGAATACATATATATAGAGAAATGTTAGGGATTGAGAAACCAACTGTTTAAGAGCCTATTGCAAAAAAAGAGGATGATGAATTAAGTGAAAACACTACAAATTTATCTAAGACTTAAAAGAGAAAATTATTAAGGAAAAAGAAATAGAAGTAATAACATGAAGAATCAAGAAAGGAATCATAGGAAGTTTAAGTTGAATAAATTGAAATGCCAAAATCTATTAAGGAATTATTTCAGTAACAAAAGAAGTATAAGATTTTAATATTTTATAAGAATATCATTTACTTAATAAAAGAAATTACCTGATAATTTTCGTTTGAAAATAGCTGATCTAGGAAATGCATGTTGGATTCATCATCATTTTTCTACTTTAATTTAAACTAGATAATACAGATCACCTGAAGTGTTGTTGGGAATTAAATACAATCCTACTGCTGACATTTGGAGTTTTGCTTGCATGATTTTTGAAATGCTTACAGGAGATTACTTATTTGAACCAAGATAAGGACCAAACTTTTCTAAGAATGAAGATCATTTAGCATAGATTCAAGAATTATTAGGGAAATTCCCATTTGAATACAGTACAAGAGGTGCTAAAGCAAAGGTATTTTTATTATTTAAAAATAAATAGAGATATTTCTAATAGAATGGATAAATGAAAAGGATACCATAATTACATTTTTGGAATTTACATAATGTTTTAACTGAAAAATATAGATTTAAATAAGATGAAGCTTAGTCATTTGCTTCATTTATGATGCCTATGTTACATTAATTACCAGAATATAGAACTACAGCTTAAGAATTGTTAAAGAGAGAATTATGTCATAACAATTTAGATCCATAACAAAGAAGATGTTTACTTAAGAAATATATTGATCAGATATTCTAATTTTAGAATTTTAGAGATCTAATTCCTAGTTCTGGTTGGTTATAATAAAAAACAGATTCTACAATAGGACACAAAATGAATGAGGATGAATATAAAAAGTATACTAAATAAAAGAGAGTCAATGAAGAAGTAGAACAATTAGATTAAGCTGTTGATGGTATCTAACCAACATTGTTATCAAATTATAGAAGAGTATGAAAATCCGTATTATCTTTAGGCTTCAACCAGATCTTATGATGGTTCTAATTCTTAGACTCCTTAATAGGATAAATATCAAAAGAAGGATGGAAAGTATGTGGATCATAGAGTTATTGACAGATCCTTTACAGATTTAGGATATATTGGATATGGAGATGGAATAGATTTAGAATAATTGGATAGTACAGGAAATTGGTAATTTAGTTGATCTATGTGGTTAATTGTACATGTTTATTTAAATAATTATTCTATTGATTTCTATTATGATAACCATTCTTCATTAATTACGATGGCCTTCGAATGCACTAATATTGTGAGCTGTGTTTATTACAAAGTTAGAAATCTC
Source organism: Paramecium biaurelia (assembly GCA_000733385.1). Classification (NCBI taxonomy): domain Eukaryota; phylum Ciliophora; class Oligohymenophorea; order Peniculida; family Parameciidae; genus Paramecium; species Paramecium biaurelia. The sequence goes on from JPFL01000047.1 coordinate 195,787, forward strand.
TATTACATATCCCTTTGTTGCTGCTTCAAATAATTCTGGATGATGTACTATTCCTTACTATTCTCCATTATTCATATACTTTCATGAAATAAATTACTTCATCCTAAACTGTTGTTCCCAATTCTTGAATGTGATCAAGTTAACATGCTAATTCATATTTTAATTGACCTTCTTCTGTTAAAAAATCTGCATTATCTCTATCATCAAATTGTTTGAAATCTTCTGTTAATGGATGTGATTAATAGGTTTCCACCCAATAAACATTTTTATCATTAGCAAGAGTTGTTGTTTCTATCTTAAGTATTTTTCCACCTCTTAATAATGAAAGTCTATGAATTTTATATTAGAATGATCTCCAGTACCTAATTTAATAAAAGCTGTCTATTACCACATTCTAGGAATCCACAAAAATGAAGGTGCATATAAATAGATTATTCCAATACCATGCAATATCTAATGGGTTTTTGAACCAAAGATATATTGATAAAGGAATTGCTGTCTCAGATAGTACATATGGGTATTTTAAGAATATTGTAAGATGCTTATGAGGATCGCATGAGTAGATACAGTAATAATTCATCAATTCTATCAAACTCAATTGTAAATTCGATCTGTTTTTACAACATATTGTAATTCATCATTCATAACTTATGCTTTATGAGCTATTGTTTCATTATGGAAACTTTTTATGTGATTCAATTAATAGACATTCTTAATACCTAATTTTGCAATTCTAGTTATCTTTGTTAGCATTAATTTAAAGATATGAATAATATTAATTTTGTATTGCTCTAATAACAAAATACTACATCCACATTTCTACCATTGTTTAATATATTGTCTAAATATATTATAATTATGCCTCATTCTTCAATATAAGTATAGTCATATTCATTATTTGATATTATTTGAACACTAATAACAATCATATACAATTATGATGTATATCAATTATAAATATTAATCGAAAATTAAATCGTTTTTGAGATGTATCGTTTTTTAGTTAATAAATAAATGAAAGGAATTATTGCTATTATTCTTGCATTGGCTGTGGTCTCAAATGCCACCAGCACAAAAGATTAAATCTTAGCTCTCCTATAAACAGGAACAAAGGCCAGTGATGCTATTGATACAGTCTTTGGAATATTGAATGATTTAAAACAATCCAACATCGATGCTTAATTTGCTGCTGACCAAAAGAACGAAACAGATGAATGGATTGGTGCCTAAACCATTGAATAATTCTCCAAAATTAAGGCTCTTAACCAAAAATTGTTCCAATAGGCTGTCGAAAACAGAGTTGAATTTGAAAACGTACTTTAATAAACCAAAAACTATTTGGCATGGAATGAAGCTAGAAGAGACTCTATTGCTGCTAAAATTGAAACACTTTCAGACAACTAATGTTTCTCTAACTAATTATTTGTTAAATCCATCAAACATAATTAAGAAGCTTTGGAAGTCATCAGACTCCTCAAATAAGATGTTGCTGGATACATTATTAATGGAGACTCTTTCGAATTAACATAAGTCAAAGTCTAATCTGTTGCTGAAAAATTGAAGTAATTCAGCAACTTATTCCAAGAACATTAAATCAAATCATTCTTAGCACTTGCATCAGAAGAATAAGTAATCATTTCAATTCTATATTTCTTAGGCTTCAGAATCATCTGGAACTGGATAAACATTAGCTGAAAAAGTCTTGGAAGTACTTGAAGGATTAGAAGCTGAATTATAAGGTTCATTAGAAAATTTGAAAGTAAATGAAATCAATGCCTCATGGGAATTAGCTGGATGGGTTTCATTATCTGAAGCTGAAATTGCCTCATTGGAAGTTGAATACGAAAGAAAATAAGTCTTTGCTGACAGAACTGCTACTGTAATTTTATTAATTAATTCTAGTAAATCCAAGCCTCTTTTGCCCAATAAGCCAAATCAAAGATCATCTTATAAGAATCTTAAGATGCCTTAGATTAAGCATAATCTGATTTGGAATCAAAGAGAGCTGATTATGAAGAAGCCAAAGCCAAGAGACAAGAAGAGAATGCCATCTTGGATGAAGTAATCATCATGTTCAAGAAATAAGTTGCCTCCTGGTCTGGAAGATGATATTCTTTTTAAATACAAAATTAGTCAATCACAAAATTAAAGTTTTTATTTTAATAAATATTTGATTCCATTGTCTTCAGAAAAATAATACTCAATTATTAATTAGTAGATTCAAATCAAAAATATAATCACTCAGCTGTTGTATTTCTATTTAGTTACTTATAAATCCTGAACTCCTTCTAATATACTAGGATTTGATATTTTGACAAAAATGGCATTTCTGATTTTTTTATATAAATTCACAAGTATAAAATGTCATCCAAATAACAAATAGAAATCAGTTTATCTATTTGTTATATAAATATAATACAATTGAAATAACAAATCTTCATTAAAAGTACTATCTAAATATTGATAATATTATAGTACAAATTTTGTTAGTAGTATTATATTATGATCTATTCTACAATAGAATTGGGTTCTTGTACTTCTTGAGAGTAACAATATTTTTCAAAAAATAAATCTTTTCTTGGGCTTGAAGAATTCTATACCATATTTTAGATTGTGTATTTTAATTTTGAAATATAATCAAAATGAAAAGAAATGATAATCTTTAAAATTCTAATAATTCATATTATTCATGTAATTAAAAAGAAAAATATTAATTATTGCTAATTAATTTTACTTATTCAAATAATGAGTTTTTAAATATTCTCAAAAAATGTTCTTGAATTGTATTTCAATACAAATATGGCAATGCGTTGGTGCAATCATAGATCAAAGCTACAATAAAACTATAGTAGATAAAAGGAAAGAACTTACCCAAGAACCTATTGATCCATTTTTCTCTTAATGGACTATAAATAGTAGTAATACATTACCTAAAATACAACAATATATTATAATAAAACACCAATGCAACATATATAATATTTAACACAAAAATGAATGGATATTTCATTAAAAGTGTATGAGTTGCCATAATCATAGTATCCTACCATTCATATTCTTTTCTTATTAAGATAGCAGTTACAACAATCATTGAAATCTAATTGTAACTAAATAATTGTACCACATGATGATACCATAAACAAAATCTACATGGTTCAAAAAGTGAACCTTCAAAAATAGAAATTGTAAGATCTATAAAATAATAAATTGGGATTGGTATAGCCTATATGTAGAGATAAGAAATACAAAAAATTGGACTATCCTTTGATTAAATGCATTTTTATTGATTTTATGATAGTAATTAGGGATTGTAAAATGTTTGTATAGCTAATAGAATGCCACTAGAAAAATTGGAAACATTTATATTAGACTCCAAATGTACCTAAAATAATTGAAGATTAGTGCGTACCATAACATGTCATTATGATATCTTAGTGAGTAAGTTGTCCATTAAAAGGGTATGTTGGCCCAATGAAACGTCATAAATTTATTTATGTTTTAATCCGATAGTGAAGAAGAAGATTCACTAATAGTAAGTTAATAAAATATATGAATTTAGATAGGAGACATCATTTAAGGTAGATTTGAGATTCATTCTAAGATTGGCTACGGTTCTTTTGGTTAAGTTTACAAAGTGATTGATTAAAAATATGGCAACACTCCATATGCAATGAAAGTGGAATTTGCCAATTAGGAATGTAATTTGTTGGAAAAGGAAATAAAGGTTTTAATTGATTTGAAGTAAGAGTGAGTTTTTTTTATATATATTTAAGGAAAAAACTTGGATTTCCAGAGATCATGTTTTATGGGAAAGAAAAGAGATTTACATTTTGTGTGATGAATATTTTGGGGAAAAATTTGGAATCTGTGATTAGAAAATGCGGAGGCTCGTTCTCAATTTAAACTGTTTTACGATTGGCAATTTAAGTTATTACACAGTCAAATTTAGATGATTGACAGAATTGAAGTCCTCCATTCATGCAAATATTTACATCGTGACCTCAAACCTGATAATTTTGTATTAGAAAATACGACCAGTCCAAAAATAATAAACTTAATTGATTTTGGATTATCAAAAAAATATGCTGTATTAATTAATTTGATTAATAGAATTCAAAAGGAGATCATATCAAATTAATTAAAAAACCAGGATTAATTGGTACTGCCAGATATGCAAGTATTAATGCTCATGAGTCTCTTGAATAAGGAAGAAGAGATGATCTATAAAGTTTAGGATATGTTTTTTTGTATTTACTTACTGGGCATCTTCCATGGATGAATGTAAAGATTGAATTAAAAAATCTTAAATATGCTAAAATCCATTAGATGAAGAAAAATATGAGATTAGAATAACTCTTTTCCAAATAACCCAAATGTTTTATAAAGTTTATGTTAGATATATAAACCTTAAACTTTGCATAATAACCTAATTATAAATAACTCAAAGCTTATTTCTAAGATGAATTAGCTTAGCTTTCTTTTAATTATTTAAATTATGGTTATGATTGGGAAAAACTGCCAGAATATTCTAGTAAAAAGAAAAAACATTAAACTATTGCAATCATGAATAGTTCAGGAAGAGATGAAATCATGAATATTTAATTCTAAAAGTTTGATCCTAATAAACATGAATTATTGTTAAAGAAAAGTACAAAAAAATTAGATAATAAACCTTTTCTTATAAATGTGGCTGAACCATCTGAACATCAAAAATAATTAGATGTTTAACCTCAACATATATCAGGAAATCCTTTTCTCTAAATACCATAATATAATTCATGTACCAAAATAGATTAACTATCTTCTTTAAATTAATCTAATCATACATCTAAGACTAATAATTATTTGTAAAGTGACGATGTAATGAGTGAAGAATTATTACCAAATATTGAAATGAAAGAAAGTTCTTTACCAGGATTCAAAAAAATGATTGATTATGAAATGATAGGAATTAAAAAACCTTTTGTTCTCTATAAAAAAACATCCTGTATTTTTTATATTATTATAAATTAGAAATGGATACTATCAGAATTATGCAAAAAAACTTTATTAAACCTTAAGTAATTAAGGATGAAGAAGAAAACCCAGAGTTAGATCTTAGTGATTGATAAATTATTATATTTTATTTCTAATTTAATTATAATACATTATTAGATCATAATATTCATCCTTTAACACTTGTTACAAAGAATATATTCATATTTGGTGTTTCAAAATCAATGTCTTCATTCTTTTTAGCTTTTACAATAAGTTTTTTCATCAAAAAATTTTATTAAATATTGTTTAAATCTTAATCTGTAATTTTACCACGAATTCCATTAAAAAGAGGCTAAAAGTATAAAAAAATCATCTTACATTTTTTTATTTTCTAAATGGTGAAATTAAGGATGTATCTACTTGACTACAATGTAATAAGGATGATTGAGTCTTTATCTCATGTGTGTTCTCAAATACTTTTATTAACTTAAAAGTATTTAATTTCATCTCCTTTATATTCTGATTAATATGATGTAACATTCTACCTGAGATCTTTGTTTCATCATATTGTTTATCTTTTTATTCTTCATCAAGTTATTATGAACAAAAATCGTTTTTAATAGGTAAACTTTTTGGAGTAATTTTATTTAATGGTAATGTCTCTAATTCCAATTGTAATGCTGGAACCACATTAAAGGATTGAGGCATTTCAGAGTACATTTTAATTTTTTATTTAATATCCACTATTTGTTTATCAAAAGACTTAAATTCTGTGATATTCTTAGGTGATGGTTTAGGGATTTCAAATTTAAAAGAGATTTGTCTATCTGATATATTTTTCTATTTCTCTTCAATTTCTATATTAGATTTCAATGGAGTTGCATATTAGATTCTACTTCCAAAACTAATTGCTTTATTTGGCATTCCACCTGAAAATGCAGGTGTGTTAACTCCTGACATTAATTGAACTTTATTTTATTTTGGTGAAGGTAATACAACTGGTTAAGAATTAATTCTATGATGGGTCTTAGTATTCTTTCCAATGTTAATCATTTATTTTTCAATTTCTTCTAAATTAGAATCAGGTTTAATTGTCAACATGTAAAGTTAATCAAGTTATGCTTTCAATTTTGGTTCTGTGATAAAGTTAGAAATAACAGAAATTAGATTTCGTATTGCTGATCGTATATCCATAATATTAATTACCAAATTAAGAAGATCTGATTTTCTATAATATTTTTCTACTCTATAAATTCCAGTATATGAATACCTTCAGATCAATCTTTTATTAAGTTAATACAGATAATACAGGAGAGAGATAGTTGAACACATTATTATTTACATAAATATAATTTGATCTTTCTTCTTGTAAAAAGTGTTTTATAATAATAGTATTTTTGTATTATGAGCTCTATAAATTTATATTTAATGAAAAGTGTAGAACAGTTATTTCCACAATTTTAGGTTGTCAATATTGTGAGATAAAACACTTACAAAAAATCAGTTATTGTTAAAAGGAATGAATATAATTATATGCTTCGGATATTTAGTCTTGAAGGAATTCCTAAGGATAGAGTTCAATCAATAATTAAAATTCTTAATAAATTATCAAATCACAAGAATCCTCATATAGTTAAATTTTATGAGGCATCTTTTGATCATGATATGACATACTTGGGGTAATAATAAAAATTAGAAGATTAGCATTGTCAGTGAATACTTAGATATATAATATGAATATCCTTTGAAAGAAGATGACATTTGGAATATCATTTAGGAAGTATTCAATATATTATATTTAGTTATCATTTGCATTATAATAATTTCATCCAAAAAGAATACATGGTAAATTATTATTGTCCAACTTATTTTAAAGTAAAGGAAAGACTATTTTGGGTGAGATGAATGTTCTCTATTATTTACATAAATAAAACTATTAAGATATTTATTTACTAGCACCAGAATTTATTAAATCTCAAATCTATGATCATAAATCAGATATATGGATGGTTGGTTATATGCTCTATTAGATGATGTTCAAAGATTCACCAATTATAGCTAATAATATTGATGTTTTACATAAAAAAATACTTAAAGGCATACAAATAACATATAATCCAAATTATAGTCTTAATTTGAATAACTTATTAAGATTGATGATGTGTTATGATCCTGACCTTAGACCAAATGTTGAATAAATTCAGTATTTCTGTTAATAATCTTAAATATCTAATGAAGAAATCAGTATCAATAAAATATTACCTAAATTTAAAGTAGATAAGGTAGTACTTCATAAAAAAAGAACAGAAAAGAAAACAGAACCTATTTAAAATATTGTATATTTGAATGAAGATCAATTTAAATAGCCATATTTCCCACCTTCCAAAATTATAAAACAAAAAAGACTTTTAGTATCAAAATAAACATCATCAATTATGGATTTCTGTCCATCTCAAAAAATTAATTATTCTGTTTAATTACCAAAAATTCTAAACTATTAATTTAGTAAATTGAAAGTCAAGGAGGCTAGCACAGTTTCAGGTTCCATAGGAAGTGCTGATTAGCTAGAAAAGTACTGTATTCTTTAATTTCAGATTGCAAAATAAATCTTAAATTAATAAATTACAATTTGATAATATTTTCCCATAAACAAAACAAACCTTACAAACTTAAAGAAAATCTCCTAATAGAATTCAGCTACAATAAGAATTTTAAAATAGATAAAAGAGTTAAAGATTATTTTATTGAGAATTACAATTTTTTTATCTATAATTATCAATTTTATTATGAAAGAAGAATTTCTAAAAATATACTTATATCAATCTGCTCAATCTCAATTTATAATTCCATATTCTTATATCTTTCTCCTTTAAACTAATAATACATAAGTAATTATCATTAATATACAATAATAAGTGCATCTGTCTTATCAAATTTAAAAAGATCAAGATCAGACTTTTTACATATTAATTTTGATATAAAAATACTATAAATGTAATGTAAAATTCTCATATTGGATCAATTCAATTCTTGATCTACTCTTTTCTTTCCCTCTGGTGTCAAGGTTAATGAAACTATAAGTTTAACTTTTTTTCTTTCATTATTTTCCAAAGTGAATGAGTTGATCTTAGTAATTGTTGCAATCCCTAAATGCTAAATCAAATAACATACCTTGTTTCTATAATGTATCAGCAACTTTAACACTATTTTTAGAGGCTTCTCCAAGTGCATGTAATTCTACATTGCCAAATTTCTTTAAGAATATCTTGGCAATGAATACTTACGCTTTAAGTGATTTCCTCATTGATACTTATAGATTATTATCTTATGGATCTAATTTTTATTTTGGTGTCTGTGGTTATTATTATTATTATTGTTAATGTTATCTGTCCATTTAATTAAATAAATTAAATTCTAATAATAATTATTGATTCTCTCATCATTTTTAATAAAGAGGAAGAACTATTTAAATGAACACTTAATTAATCCATAATTTATTGGTTGATCTAAGAAAGCAACGTTAAATAATAAAATAAATAGATTAAAATTTGATTAATTATATTAATGTAAAGCTCAGATCCATAAGAATAAAAGATTTAGAATTTGTCTTAATTTTTGATTTCATTATAGAATACATTAGTAATAAATATTATATGAATAGATTTCTAATATGGATCAAACCCATTAAAATGAAGCTAAAAGACTGGATGATTAATTGTTAGAATTGAAGTCATTAAAAAAACAAATAAAACACAAAGAATTATGAAGTGATTTTTGATAAAAATTATAATTATATTTTAAATGAATAATAAGTGAGTAAAAGGAACAGAATTTGATGATAGAGGTATGAATTATTGTTATAACTTTTGATATCATGATCCTCTTTCAATAATTTTAGATTTAACTCTGTCAACTAAATCTAATTCTTATTTTCTGACTGAGGTTGCTTTTTCATATTCAGAAGCGAAATCATTACACATTCTAGTAGCACTGTCAAAGATTTCACCATTTCTAACCTTTACATATTAAATATGAAATTTTACTTTCTTTCCTCTTGCACTATCAATAATGGCTGATTATTAATCTTAACAAATATCCATGGTGGTAATGTGATCTCTTAATTTATTTTCAGTTCTCTTCAAGTTGTTGTAATATTCAACCAAATGAACTCTTCTGTCATCATATTCTTAAATGGATTGATCTTCTTCCTCAGAAATCTTTTATAAGTTTGTATATAAATTCTATTCTAAGTTTTATAAAAGTTATTTAAGTCTTTCAAAAACTTCAATGTAACTATTATATATATTATAATAATATATATACCCTCCATTCTATGTGAGCATTTAAGCAAAGATACTTGAAATTTAACTCATGATATTTGTTGTCTTCAATTTGACTGCATCTTAAATCATTCTTAAAGAAATCTCTGACATTTAAGCCAATGAAGCACCTCCTGATTAGAAACTATCTAAGATTTTTAAACTTTCTTAGATTGATCTTAAGGCATCAATGTGATCTTATTTCTTGGCATTATAATTTTAAGCACCTGCTTATCTAATGGAATCTAATATCTTAATATCAGTGTCAGTTGCCTAATATGATAATTATATTAATTACTTTTTGACTATCCAAATTGTTATCTAATTCAGCATCAGCCTTCTTTTTTGAGGTTGAACAATTTTCATATTATTCAGTTGCTCTATTCAATACTTATTCAGCATCTTTAACATCTTTAGTTCTCAATTCTAACTCAGCACTGCATTGATTTCTTTGATCTGTGTATAATTGATCATGTCTGATTTATTCTGAATCAATAGATGCTCTTAAGTTATTCAAAAAGTTGACTGCTGTATCAACAGAACCACCTGAAGTCAATTTACTTTCCAATTCTGTCAAGATGCTAACCAAGGATGGCTTACTCTTGCCAATAATTGGATATCTATTGTTGTTATGAATAGAACTCACTTATGGATGAGATCGCCAGCAAAGGCATTTCCTGCTAACAATAACACTAAGGTCACTGCAATTACTTTCATTATTATAATTAAAATAAAAACGGATTATATTAACTACTTATATATTCACAGAAGTTATTAATAAAACAAAATATATCCTTATTGTTAGAGTACATCAATGTTGTTTACTTATTTAATCTTTTGATCATTGAATAACCACCATTTATTTTATCTCTTACAATAAGAATAATAATGACCTTATTCTAGAGAACCAGTGTGGACAATTACTCCAACTAAACTGTATTTGATACCACAAAAAGTAGATTCCAGTGAAAATTTTACATGTTATATAATTTTGTTTGACTTTGGAAAAAACTTGAATCTTTTTAAATGAAGAATTAAATATTAAGGTAATTTAATTATTCTTGTTTTTTTGATTGCAGTCTTTTTTTTATGACAAGAATCACATTTATAATCTTAGATCAATTCATCTTTAAGAAACTCATCTAAGGATTAATTAATAGAATTTATTTTTGTCAATGCCAAAGATAAGGTAATAAAATCTTCTGTTATTGATGACCTATGTGAACAATTTTTGCAAATAATTTCACTTATCATCTATCCTTTAAGATGTTTTTCAATAATATTTGGTAATCTTGTTTATTGTTATTCTTGCTTTTTATTAAAGTTATTTATTTCATCATCAAAACTAGACATCAAAAATAATAAAAATTCTTATGCATCATGTTAATGTCTCGGATTAAATTTCTTGCTGATTGTATTACGTAAAGAATTGATTTTTATATAATCATATTAAGTATCTTTAAGTTATCGAAGAAGTTCTTGATAATTACGACATAATGTCATAGTTTATAAGTGCTATCTATTAATGCTATTTAAAATAAAATTATTAAGCTCTTAAATACTCATCATACATTATAAAGTTGAATGCATGTAGCAAAAATACAATTCATTTTTCAACCCTTTAATTGGAATCTCAGGATTTATATCTAATTGTGATATGCTTGAATTTATGCTTATATCAACAGACTTTGCTCTGTCCGTTGTAGAACTAGCATTTGATGTAGGGGATGGAGGAATTTTCTCATCCAAAATTTCAGGACCTCCACTATACTCTTCAAGAAGGAACTTCCAAACTGTTTCATTCACCACAAAGAAATCTACATTCCTTACTTGATTTCTATTCTGAAGCAAGTCAGTATTGTCAATTGGACCTGGTAATGTGCTTGAGTTATCATATAAGTATGTTGTGTATTTTAATGCCCAAGCTCCATTCAATCTATACCAATCTGATTCACTATTCTTTTTTAGATCAACTAATCTTTTTATTAATTGGCATTCTAATTCTCTACGAGTATTTCCTTGAGCATTTCTGAATTAATTTTATAATTTGAGTATTTAAGGAACTTCACGAGAATATGATGGGGCCTTTTTCTAAGGGAACTATGGTACCTACTAATTTATTTAACTGCTTGAGTTATACATAATATTACATTACTTATCTTCTTCATTCAAGTTTTCACTATTATTATCAGTGTCTTAAAATGATTGCATTTTAGGAAATTAAATAAAAAAACAATATTATATCAAAAAAATCTAAACAGTTAATTTATATCTATCTATTAACTATATGTTATCTATAGTACTTATAAGTATATCTAATATATATATATATATATTCCATTATTACAGAATCTATATATTCTTTTGATGTTTGATGTAAAAAAGTATAAATATATATTTAGAATTTACAAATATTATTAAGTTGATAAGACTATTTATTTTAAAAATTAATATTATTTCTAACAAATTGTTAAGTTAATAGAAAAAGGTAACTTTTATGGATTATAACTTTTAATATTTTTTCTATGAATAATGAATCAAAGTTCAACTGTGTTAACAAAGTCAAATTATATTGTTGGAATTACTGAATTCATAAACTTCAAAAATATTGTTAAAGAATTATCAGGATGTATTTTCTCTTCAGGACATCCATTCTCTCTCATTTAATCTACAAAGAATTTAAGAGTATCAGCATGTTTACAAGGATGAATAGTAGGCAACTTCATATTCAACTCATTAAATTACTCTTCAGTCACAGTTTTATCAGCATACTCTCCAGAAACATCCTAATCAAATAGAATTAAATTATATACCTCTTTAACTTCTTAATAAGTTAATTATCTATCATCAACTTTGCCACTCAAATACAATCTAGGAGTGAAATAATATAGATCATAAGTAATGTACAAAGTATAATATCTATCTTGACCTTATATAATTTCTTAAACTGGCTATTCCTCTGACCTAATAATGGTAACATCTTCCCCCTCTTACTATTCAGTAAAATTGCCTCCTCTATTTAAATCCTTTATCCTCTTATAAGAGATTATGTTTTCTTGAATTAAGAATTATTTATCATCTGGTAAATATTTGTTTTTATATTATTCACTAATTGCCTTACACCATTTCCAATTGCCTCCATTACTTATTAATCTATCCCCAGCCTAATATGAATTTAAAAATTTCTTTACATTAATAAATTCTTCTGGTGTCAACATCCCTTTTGTGAGAAAAACTGACTATTTAGGAGGAGCTATGAATGCTGCTCCAACCGCTTATTTTAAATTATTTGCTAAGTTTCCTATGTTTTACAACATTTAATTAATTAAAAATATCTATAAAATTATTAGATGGGTTGTGCTTAAAGTAGGTAAAACGAGAAATCAAACATGATCTCATGCGAAATTAAATATCTGTTGCCAGAATTAGTTTAAGCAATTAAACTAGGATAACAATGTCTATACTCTGAAGAGTCACCAATTAAAGTATGTGTTATAATAAATTTCTCATCATAGTTGACTCCCGTAAAGGAGATAGGAGGTGTGTATTGCAAATTGGAGAGTCTCTTACCATCCGGATCTGTCAAAATGAGAGCCATGTATCATATGTTGTATAGGTTGCAGCAAAAAAAACGGCATAAGGGGATAGAATAATTGAATCTCGTTATTTGTTCTTCTGGAAATGCAGCTATGGCTTGCATAGAATGTTTAAAATTATTGAAATAAGAAAAGAAATAAGAATTATAGGCTGATTAAACGGTTAGTGAATTTCTCTAAGATGATACACCAACTGATCCAGGCTAATCAGCTCTCATTAAGGATTAATAATTATCATCAAAAATAAAGCCTTATGAACTACTTGGATAATTGTTTATATTTTGTAAACATTTGAATGAATTGCATCGTTTTAATGATTTACCAAATGTAAAAGTCATCAATTCTCAATTAAATAAATCAGATAACGAAATTGAAGCATTCAAATATGCTGAAGATAATGGTTATGATTATCTAGATCTATAAAACGATGTTGATGTTTTTGGAGGTTATGCAACAATTGGATTTGAAATTGATTAGTGGCAAGTCCTAACAAATACTAAAATAGACTATGTCTTCGTTACACTTAAGAGTGGAGCTTTGATTGCGGCTATCGCATTTTACCTAAAATACATAGTAAAAAGTTAACTCAAAGTTATTGGAGTTATGTTATATGGTTCTAACAGAAGAGAATAGACAATATGTTCTCAAATTATTGAAGGATTTATAGATGAAATAATGTTTGTTACAACTTATGAAGTTGAAAAAGCATAATGTGAATTAGCAAAAGCAGAAGAAATTGCAGAATTTAATTCAGCTATTGCTTATGCTGGATGCAAAAAAACATAATATAAAAATAGTCTTGTAGTTCTCTCAGGAAGTAATGTCCCAGTGAGTGATTTGTCTAAACTCATATCTAAATATGAATGATAATTGTATCCATTATAATATCTTATTATTCATTAATTTGCTAAATAGAATTGCATCTCATCATAATCATCCTAACTATGAAACTTTATCACTACGCTCTCCTTTGAATTATACATAAACCCGGGAGTTACCTATTTTAGTTCTGCCACTAATGCTTATTTTGGTTTTGAAATCAATTGAGTATGTTCCAAAACAAATTTTATTGAAGCCTAAAATAATATTTAAACCAATCTTACTTTTTGATTTGGAATTGTCATGTCTTCACTATCATACAATAAAATATTTCGGTCTATTGATACTATTGCTAAACAATTTTACCATTTAGTTAACACAGAACCAACATCTCTTTATAATTTAGAAAAAAACTTTAATATAAATGGATTTGTTTATGGTAATGTTGGTTTCAGTAATGATCCTGGAAACTATGTTAAATAGTATTTTATTTGAGGAAACCCAATTTCTTGAGATTTTAATACATCCTTAATAAATCCCACATCTTTAATTACAATCTAACTACTTTCCTCTATTGAATTATACTCTTTAAACTTTTGTAATACCAACTATACCTAGGCACTTGGAGTTGTACCTGAATATGTTTCATGGAACTTCTCCAAATAATATCTCATTCCTACAGAAATAATTTCTAATCTTTAAGATTCCTATTTAATAATCTCATTATAATAGGCTATAATATCCTCTCCTAATTATGTCAATTAGATTATTTAATAATGCATAGCATGTTTAAATTTTCTTTCTTCATTAAACAGATCTTTAGATCTCTTTTTATGGTTACCTCCATTACTCATCATTTCATTATATAATTTATAAAATCGTTTACTTCTTTCAGTAAGTATAGTAAGCTAATCCCTTGTTGACTTTCTTTTGGCTTTGATTCTAGCAACTATTCCATTGATATTGTTAGAATAGGCGGTGAGGTTTGTTTCAAATTTTTCTTTTATCATTTTTTCCATATTTGTTATTAAGATTGAAAGCGACTTGCCTTAGGCTTAATGCAATTAATTAAGATGCTCTAATGAAACTGAAAATTTTGGATAAATGACTTAATCTTAATCTTTAAAGACTGAGAGAAAAGAAGGATTTTTGTGAGTTAATAATTTTACATTATTTTATTCTTAAGCGACACGCTCCTTTAAAAAAGATATAATTGCTTAGAGACTCCTATCAGAGATTAGTACTCTCAGGTCTAGCTGTTCAATGACAGTATCAGAGCAGAGTAGATGTTACTTTGCATTAGTAAGGATAAATTCTTCTGATAATTTGAATTATTAAAATCCTTCACTTTTTCTATTAATACTCATCTCACGAAAGATCTTTTTTAGTGTATTTATTATACATTGCCTTTTAACTCTGGATTAATAGGTTTTAATGGAGGTGGAGGAGGGTTTTATGGTGGGAGATGATTCTCCAGATTTGGTTATGTAATGAGGTCTCTATCAATATCTCTTATTGACTCAAATTAACCATCAGGGTTATAAGTTTGCATACAAAATTCCCTTATAAATTAAAATTAATATTAAAATAAATTCAATGAGGGGAGGAGATGAGATTTGCATATTTCTTATAAAGTTTAATATTCCTTTGAATTGGTTATTGTAAAAGGAGTGCGTATGTAAATAATATATTTTTTTGAATATTAAATTTAAATGGCTTCTCATTTTTTCTAAGGTTTTTCAACTTTTCTTTTAGTTTTTCTTTTCTTGTCTTATAAAAAATAACATGATTGTATTACTGTCATCATTCTCATCATTTTAATTGTTCAGCTAATAAGCTAAAGTTTCTTTGATAAGGGGTCTTTGGATATCAATAGGTTTATCAATAATCTTGGCGTTTGCACTAACTATCTAATCATTAATAGTCAATTATAAATGGACTGGAGGACGTAATGCCTCCTGCAATTAAGAAGACGATGAATACAAGAGTAAATAACTTGATAATTAAAATTTCTTCAATACTTCCTATTTAACTAAAAAACATAAATTCCAATAAGATCTCCATATTTTTTAAACTCCTAATACACATTAAAAGCAAGCACATCTCTATCTAATTCAACTTGAATCTCATAATTTCTTATCAACTCCTAAACAGGACGTTATTTTTTAGAGACCACCAAAAGTGGTATGCCCTTAACATGTAAACAGGGCCTCAAATTGACAAGAAATTGAGCAGTATTTTCATCTTAAAATTATAATTCCAAAAATTGCATTTTATCTAAAGAGTCTTAATATTTAAAATAAATAATAACTCCAAACATGACTAATAGGAGCACTCTATTTATGTTGCTACACAATTTCTTAAATCACCTCATTTTCATTAACTTCTTATGGGATAGAAAAGATGTACACAGTATTCTTATCAGTAAATACTTATTAAGGCTTAATGGGTTAGACACTCTCCTTATTGGAATCTCTTGATGAACTTTGGGATGAATGTCTAGCTTTTTTTGTCTTCTTGATTCTTCTGGGCTCACTCGAAGAAGATGGAGATCTTCTCTTAGATCCTTGCCATACTTATTTGTTATCAACTCTTTTGTTTTTCTTCTTTTTACTTGTGCTCCTGCTCTTATATCTCCTTGAAGATTCACTACTGTCACTTCTACCCTTTGATTATTACTAAAATTTGATTCAAATTTAAAACATTTCTTCTTAAAGAACGTTCTAAGTGTTCTTTATCCAACATTTTTTTATTTTCCAAATAATTCTTGAAAGCATCACTTAACTCTACAGTCTCCTTCTATCTTCCTATATGAATAACATCCAAAAAACCAATTACCATTTCGTCCAAAATTGAAATGCTTTTTTCCAATATATACTAATTTAGCATTATCGTCATTTGCCATTCCTATAGCTACATCACAAAATGACCCTTACTAATTAAACATTTACACAACTTCACATGATCCAGCCAAATTAACTAAATATTGCAAAATATACCTTTCCTCTTAATGAAACTCAAGAATTCATTATCGCTCATACCATTCATATGCACATGACGTATGTAAAAATGCACTTTGAACTCACTATTGGATAAATAACGCTTTCCTATCTTATTCTCGAAAGATGATGAAGGGGATGAATCATTAGATGAGGTACGCTTCTTAGTTGAAGTCTTATGAGCAGGATCATTTCGACTTTCTTCAGGATACTAAGCTACGATACCTCCCTCCTCTTTTATTTCTTGCCTAACACCATCCTCTTGTTACTGCTAAATCATATTAATTATTTAAATATTAATATTATATGTTAATTGTAATAAAACTTTGCACATCCTATTGCATTTATATAAAAATAAAAATATGTTTACAAATCCAGAACTAAATCTTGATCATCCTTAAAATATTAATCGCTATTATGAACTATTTTTTAAATACCACCCAAATGTAATTATTGGAAAGGGTTTCAAAAGAACTAATTAATACGATTCCTTAATCACAGAACAACAATTTCTAAAAAAACGAAATGAATTTTGGGGTACACTTAAAATTCCATTTTAGAAACATAACTTTTTGGAGATTAGAATGTGTGGTCTAAACTGAAACAAGTTTTAGATATGGATGAAGGTAATTACGACTATATAATTATATTGAGAAAGTGCGAAAGATTTTTTAGAGGTAGGCAGCTTAACTTTGATAGAAAATAATATTTAGATAGTATATGATTAGTTTGGTAACATATATTCAAGTATCTAGAGGAAATCGATATTAGGTTCCCATTTTTGTAATTAATTTACCTATATCATTCTGTGATTCGAGAATGGAGACACTGAATAATGATTTTGAAGAGAAGAATATCACTGTAATTGATATTGTTTATTTTTAGTTTAAGATTAGGAGTGTTAGATGGGATAATGATCTAGTTGTGACTTTTAATACTAAAGATAGAGTTGAATTGTTGATTGATGAATTGAAGGTTAAAGAAAATGTAGAAAATGTGAGATTATTCATAAATGGGAAAGAAATAATTACAAATTTTGGAAATTACAACATTAATGATGAGTCTATTGTACAAGCATTCTTAATTTGATGATATTAAAATATAATATATAATGATTAAATAGAGACGGTAGAAAGTATTGCCAATACAATAGATTTAGGCTAAACTAAAATATTTGAAACAAAGTATAAGTGCTAATCAGATCAAGTCTTTGAAATCATCTTGTTTATTTACTAATTATCAATTGAATTATGAAAATATAATCAATTTCTCAGATTTCTATCTTAATCATTCATAGCATAATATTAAGCTAAGTTTATATTGACTTGCTAATTAATTTCTTCATTTGCTTTCTTAATGAATAATCGTTTGTATATGTACAAAGTGAAAATCATCAAAATAACCATAATTGTTAAAACAATACACCATACTATCCATGTATTAGTCTCCTCACCATAATGAACCTAATAAATATATTTATTTCATACCCAACTTCCATCATCATCCAAATAACCAACCATTCTCTTTTTACAAACATCAGGAAGTGAATTATTCTTGAAACTCTTACATATTGCTTAAAATGGTCCAAAATGTGAACTATCATATATTTCTTAATCTCCTTCGAAATTTGATTTATAACCTTACACTGTTAGACTGCCCTTATATTTTACATCATTAATATAGAGTATTGGCCAAGCACGAATTTATAATTCTTCATTTTTTTCATATTCTTTAGAAAGTATGGTATTGTCTTTCAATTCATCATTTTATCCTGAAAAACTATTTTGATAACATTCCTCTATCTTCTTCTTATCTATTTAGACTTATTCAAGAACATATTAATAACATAAATTAGCAATAGAAATAGAGGACCCTAAACATGATTGACTATATTTAATGACATAATTCCACCATTTAATTTTATCTTCTTTAAATATACAGATTTGTCTAACAACTTCTCTTACTGCATCTTAACCATCCAAAGGACCATCTCCATCAGGATCTGCAGCACAATATCTTCCTCCAGAAAGACATTGAGAATCTCTTTTATCAAATCCTGATTTTGCACATTATGCACAACGTCCTAATGTATAATGAGGAGTGAATTCTAAGGAATCATTCATTTACATATGAAATGAGTAAAATTACTTTAAAAACTTATAACTTTTCTAATCCATTGAACTAAACCAATATTCATATTTCACTTTATCTGTTTAATAAAAGTCTGGAAATAAAACTTGCAAATACACATTCTTTTTATTATCTTACTCTAAATAATCCTTAAGTTTATCTCCTTATGTTTACTATATCATAATAGTTGGTATCTGTATATCCAAACTACTATCAGAATTGTTCCTTACTCCAGAATTCGGTACTTGATTGATATCATCAACTATGACCATCATTACGTATCCGAAATTTTAAGCATTAATTGCCTTTTTAGGTTATATATGTATTATACTTTTTGGTATTTGGAACAACCTTCTCTTTAGACAAGTAGAATTTTTGAATTTGTATAATCGTTATTGAAATTTGTTGTAATGTTTTTTTGAGGATCACAAAAGTTATAAGGGTATGCTAATTCCAATTCTCCTGAAATTTTCTATCCATAAGGGACATAGCCAAAATTAGCTATACTAAATTGAATTTCTTATAGCTTATCTTCAGATGCTAAAACTGATGGTGTTAAGATTTTAAAGTATTGGTCGGCCTTAACTATGAATAATAATGACAATATCAACATATAAAATATATAATAATTCAGAAAGTATCGTAATCAATAAAATTTGAATAATAAAAAAAGTTGACAATATTTTTGAAATCATATAGATTGAACTTAATGTCATCATAAAGTTAACTAAATAGTTTATAGAATTTATTTAATTTCATTTGTACTAATGGGTTTTTATAAGAAATAGTCCATACCCACTTCATTGCACATTTGTTTAGTCTACATATCAGTATAAGCAGTTTAGGCAATAATGATGGGAGGATCTAAGTCTGCTGAATGACAAAATTCGAGTATTTATTGAGTGGCTTAGATACCATTCATGATAGGCATTTCAATATCCATAAGGATAACTTAATAGTATTATTATTTGAATTTATCTAATCCTTCTTTACCATTATGTGCTGAATCACATTTAATATTTAATCTTGAAAGCATTGTAGTAAGTGCATAGATATTTACATACTCATCATCAACAATAAGAATTTTAGCTCTTTCTTCAGCATATTCACTGACAACTTGATCAATAGAATATTACTATTTTTTTGGTTTCTTTGGTCCTTCTCTAAAAATATAAGGTGCACAAATGACTTCATCTGGTTCAGAAAAATCTATAAAATAAAAGTTAATAAGAATACTTTCTGATTATTTATCAATTAGCTTTTATTTTCCTTTTAATGAGAATGTAAAAGATGATTATCTCTTTTTATCACTAGGACTAAAGATAAAACTTTATTCTAAAAAGCTTCTACCTGAACTATGTATTTTATTATATTTGATAGTCTTTCTACTAACAACATCAGGTAAATCCATAGTTTTGAGATCCTCAATAAAGAACCAAAATAAAGAGCCAGTCTTATTATTGGATTGAAAATGTATACCAGATTCGTAATTGGGAGATAAACCTTTACAAATAGTATTACTTATCATTAAACCTAAACCATAATTAAGATTAGACTTGCGTTTATGTGGTTATTTTAGGAACTCTTACAATTTATTTTAAGTATTCTAATCCATTCCAGAACCAGTATCTTAGACACTAATTTTAATATACTATTAATCATTATTGATTTATTCTTAAACATCAATGGTGATACTACCAGTGAATGTAAATTTTTATGCATTGGATAATAGATTATTAAGTACTTATTTAAATCTTTGGCCATCTGTATGAATTTAGAATTCATTCATTTTAACATTAAGTTATACACCTTTCATATTAAGTTGTTATCTATATAATTCAGCTACTTCATGAATAAGTAAATAAATATTTTATATTTAAATAGTAAGTATGAAATTTTTGGATAAGATTAAACTGAAATCTCTAACATCTTAAACAATTGAATTGAGAATATAACATGAATTTAAAATTGGTTAGATGCAAGTGTTCACAATATAATCATCATCTATATCTTCGATAGCATTTTCTGCTAGTATCCTTATGCAATTTAATGAAGTACTAAATTCATGACTAAAGCTACGAAATAGTTAATTCATAAGTTATTTAGTAACTTTTCTTTCCCAATAATCTCTTTATTCAAACATATCATGGAATTTCAAACCTACATTATCATTAATGATGTTTAATTCAATCATATAATTATCTCCAAAATGAGCAGAACAATCTAAAACTTTACATTTAATAAGATCTGTTGTTTCTATCAATTGTAAAAGAGTGCTAATTTTATATTTCTTGAATTATTTATCAAGCTTATGGATAGTAATCTCCTTAAGTATTTATTAAATGAGAACAGGATCATCAGTACCTAATAGTTTTTGCTGTTCAGGTGTTTAATTTATCATTTTCCCTTAACGAGTAACTACAAGATCAAATTTATCATTCTAATTGATTATCAAACTATCTGATGGATTGATCCATGTTTTAGAGTAACTATGATTCTTTGAAATCTGATGGACTTTCTCTATAGGATGATTTATTGACAACCAAATTAACAGAATAAATGCGTAACCAATTAATGTGTGTTCATAGTTGAATTCTAATTTGGCACTAACCACAACAGCTATGAATGGCAGACAAAAAAACATTTTTTTAGGATGTTGATGATTCTAGATTGGAATGATATAAAGCAACCTTTTTGAGAATAATGCAAAATACATCTCACTGATATTTGTAGAAGCTATGGTTCTTAATGAATTGCCAACAAGTAACAGTGCAAGTAATTCAATTCGATCGTTCTTAATGTGTCTTCTCTTAAAACGCCAACCAAACCATATACTTAAAACACCCAATGATGATAACATTGTATATACTTGGTAACTTCTCTGTAAATCGAAGAAATATTCTGCCAACGATGCTCCACTTATTCCTACAATATACAAAAAATCAATAATAATCATATTTATAGTAAAGCATTCAATATTCTCTAATCTATTGACAATGTTAACTGACTCTATTGTTTGTTTAATAAACTCTCTCCTTTTATATAATACTATATGAATATATCTAAAATTACTAACCTGTCTCATATCATACAATTCAAATATTTCATTCAACTTTAATACAACCAATTAAAAATTGAATCTTGTAAATCTATAAATAATAGTAAGAATACTAAATAAAGTGAATACTTGATATCATAAATATCCATTTTCTTACTTTTACTCATATTAATACCTGGCTATTTAAATAAATTCAAAATTAAATTATTAAACATTACTCATTTCCTTTGTATTTATTCATATAATCCAATAACCCTATCTTTCAAAGGTATTTACTCTTCTTAAATTAAACTGTTATTGTAAACATATTTGACATATATAATGAAGATATAATATAATTTAAATTCTTTATTCAACAGAACAATTCAAAATGACCATTGTACACACATTTTTTAAAATTAATTGAATGGATAATTTATCTGGACAATTCATCAGAAGATAATAGAAGTTATCATAAGAACTTTGATCTAAAAAATTAGCGATCTATTAATTTCTGCATTTTTTTTAGATCTTTGCTCATTAAAATAACTTCTATTTTCTTAGATAGAAATAACATTTTAAAATTTTGATAGAGTTTGGAATTTAGTGTTGAAATCCTTATAAATAACCTATGAATCTAGGTATTTATTAAGTAATGTAATTCTGTCTAGATTATTCAATCTGAAATTATATGAGTAGTAAAAGAATGACAATCTTAAAGTATACGCAGAATTATCATAGACTATTCTTTCTTATAGACAAATATTATTTTGTATTTGATTTATCATTATATTGATTGTAAAAACATAAACATTTATTCCTCTAATCTGAGTTATTTTACACCATATTCATTATTTCCATATCTATATACATGATCGAATTTTCCATAAATATCTTCATTAGATAACTAAAAAAGTGATATTAAATAGTTTACTTTAGATTTTTCATCATTTTCTGTAAAATCAGTAATCTTTTGCAATCCTGAGAAAAGTAACAATACTTTTAATGGTTGTTACGATAATTCTCTAGGATTAAAAGTAGTAGTTTATGCACTTTCATCACTCTTCTCTGTTTCAATCAAAATCTTCATATCGAAATCATCTTAAAGATAATTAATTAATATTTCTTACTTCTGTCTAATAATCTATGAAATTTAGACTCTATTGTAACTGTGTAACCCCAATAATAGCCTTCTTTTTTGGCATCCTAACTAGAAACAGGAGTACCAGTTAGATTATTGGATGAAGGATCATCTAATTTTAATGTAACTCTAGTTCCTGGTTGCAATGGATAATTGATTAAGACTTATCTTTTGAGTCCAATTTCAACCCAAGATGTGTCTCCTTTACTAGGTCTTTCAACAACAACTCCTTCTCTATAAGGACATATCTGTTCTGTCAGTAAATGATGTTTTGCTTCAATTGGATTCATAAGACCAACATTTTTTAAATCGGAATGTATTGGAAACAAATGTTTTCTCAAATATTATGGTGTTTCCAAATATTGTAAATTTCGTACAACATATGATGCCACATCAAATTATTTACTTTTTGGTATGCTATTATATAAAATATGGTGATACTATGAATAATCTCTAAGGATGATCACTTCATCTACTTGAAAGATAGCAAACATCCTTGCTAATTGAGACATAAAATAACTTCTCAATTCAGATGATTAAGCATTAGAGATAATTGAATCTGGAATGGCAATAGTAACATGTCTTTATTCAACTTACAATTTCTTCTTTTATTACTCCTTTTTCTTTTTCTTCTCTTTCTTTTTCTCTTGTACTACTTCAATTACTTCTTCTGGCTACTTCTCATCATCGAACTTTACAATAGATTTCACTTTATTCTTTTTATCCATAATTAAGATATATATATTTATCACATGAAATCATCATCATCATCAACGTTATCAAAGTCATCTTCTTCATCTTCCACTATGTTTTTAGTCTTCCCAAATGAAACTCCTTTTGGTGCTCCTTACTATTAACTCTTCTTCTTTATGGCTTCTTCTGCTTCAAATTGCTTTCTCTTTTTTATATAAATTTCTTCAACTGCCTTAAATAATTCTTCATAATGATTCAATAATAGTTTTCCTTCTAACTTTGTTAACAATGTCTTCAAGAACTCGGTTGTATAATTTGGACCAACATTTTACAAAGCAGCAGCAAAATTCTCACCAATTTTCTTCAAATCCACTTATCCAATATTCTTCTTAACTGGTTTATCTCCTCCAAATAAATCAAAAACATTATTCATATCTGATTCCTTTGATTGTACTTCAGATTTCTACTATTAAGTTTAAGGTTATTAAGACGTATCATCTTACTTCTAAACTTACTTTTCCTCTTATTCTTCATCAGCATATTATTCCCAATCCTCTACGTCTGACATTTGGATAATTAAATTAAAGAATAATCACAATTTTAATTCCTACTATATATATATGCATGTAAAAACACTTTTATTATTTATATTGTTAATTTTCTAAAATTTATTTAATTAAAATTATTTACAATTATTAAAATCAAACACACTATTTATTCTACTATTTTTAAATAAGAACCACTTCATTTATTAATTAATATTTAATATCTAATCAATATGGCTAGAACTAAGCAAGGAAAACCTAACAATAATAAATTCAGTCTTTCCCCTTAAAGTATATGTTATGACTCTATGGACAAAAAATAAACCAATAAAAATCAATAAAAAAGAAAACACAAATTCAGACCAGGAACTGTCTCTCTAAGAGAAATCAAAAAGTATGTTTAATATAAAATTGTAGATACTAATCTTCTACTCAACTATTGATTAGGAAATTACCATTCTAAAGACTTGTGAGAGAAATTTCTTAAAGATCTGAAAAAGATTTCAGATTCACTTAATCAGCCCTTTATGCTTTATAGGAAGCCACAGAAGGATTCATTACTCATCTATTTGAAGATGCCAATCTCTGTTCATATCATGCCAAGAGAATCACTTTATTAACTAGAGACTTATAATTGGCAATTAGAATCTAAGGAATAGAATATTGATTTATGATAAAATAAAAACTGTCAACAATGATCAAATTATTATTATATAAACTTTTGCATGTCTCCACCTTTTTTGACATACTCTTCATATAAATCTGAAACCATTATATTTCTACCTGAATGATTAGAAGGTAATTTATTCTTTTAAGTTAGAGCAGCATCAAAAAACAATCTCTTTATTGTTTATTCAGATGGTCTTTACATATCAGATTATCTTTAGACTTCAGATAACCTTTCTTAATTAAATTTTTAGGATTCCTAAAAAGAATTTTACTCAGATTTCCTTTGATATTCTGTAGCATAATAAATATTTTTTGGTTCATTACTTGAATATCTTTATTCTATATTTATACTAGGTCTAGATTCAAATTACAATTAATAACTCAAACGAGCATCTTAAGAGTATGTTTTATGATCTTCTTATTTCTTTTCATAATTAACTGATCCTCTAGATTCATATCCAGAATTAGGAGATGTAATTTAATTTATATATGATTTTGGTTTTGGAATGTCTGGTTTATTGAGATTACTTTCTCTCTAATCAAAATATAAATTATGTTCTCTTTCTTTTTTATCTAAATTACTATCTACATCGATTTATTAAGGGAATTTAGTATTACCATTATCTAATTTATCTGGAGTTTAATAATTATTTAAAGAAGACATAGTAGTAGAACTATTACGTTATTCGGATAATGCATGAATAGGCATAGATGCTCTTTGAGTAAACAAATCTGTTTTCATTTTCGAACTTATCAATGCTTTATTAATATATTTATAAAGATTAATTGAACCTTCCTTATTATTTGATAACTATTGAATACCTTATTCTATTCTGAAAATAATTGTTTTGACTAATTAATAATCTTGAGTATTGATTATTTCTTATAAACTAGATATCATTTCACCTAATATCTTTTATGTATAAGGCAAATTATCCTTTTATAATTCCTATTATAATTTTTATTTCAATGTTTATAATTTAGAATTAATTCTTTGCATTGATATTTATTTCTAATCATAAAATGAATCATCCATCTTGGGAAACTAAGTATAAACTGTCATATCTAATTGTGTAATAGGTTACTAAGTAGGAATTGATTTCTATTCATATGTGGGAATTGTAGTTGTAGTAGTTTTTGTAGGACTCTATTAATGATTTCCATTTGTTTTACTATAATTCTATTAATAATTGTTTGTAGTGAGATTAGATTGTCCAACTGTTATTTAATGAGAAAATTATGCTTAAGCCTTATTTTTAACTGCTTGACTTGAATGTTTGCTAGATTAATTAGATTAAAAAGTAAATTGTTTTTCTGATTCTGTTGCTTTATTTGATTGAGGTTGAAGTTGAGATTCACCTGCATTAATACGTGAACGTAATAATTAAGATTTCTCTTATTGTACTTAGGATATGTTCTTAAACTTAGTTAGGAATTCTTCCACTAGATTAAACATTTAAGTCAATTATTATTCCTAATTGAATCATATTCAATCTTATACTTTGTATACTGGTATTGTACTATCTGCAATTGAAATAGCCGATAAATCTGGGTTGTTAAATTTATCTACAATTTATGAATATTCTTAGGCTACTTAATTGGCATCCAATTCTAATTAATTCTTTATAGTATTCTTTCTATTCTATTATTCTGGAGCCTTAAGAGCAACAGAAAATCTCTCCAACATGTCTAAGATATAATATATATTTAATACTTAATACTTTATCCTTTAAGTGAGACATATCATCAAAGAGATCATTTTCATTCAATAATCGCTAATTTTGTAATTTCTGAGATTCAAATTTCTTGTTCTCTTCTCCAAAGGTTAATCGAGCAATTGCATTATTTTTTAATGGTGGATCCAAATCAAACTATGGTTGAATTGGATTTAGAAACATCTTGTCATGTTTTGATTATTCATTTAAAAACTATAATTTGTTATTAATTCACTACATTTGAGGATTCGTTAAGACTTCCTAATATTTATTCATCAACATGAGATACTCTTTCTGTAGGATTATATTTATATTTATTCATTATATCCTATACTGATGGTCTTTGTTAATTTAGTTGTACATTATTCTTTGGACTAGATGTTCCACTATTTTTGAAAAAAGGATTTGAAAACATTTTTTTTTATTATATATATTTTCTTCTGTTTTTTCAATTGAATAAGCATATATATTTTATTGAATATTTGTTAATTTGTATTTTAAATATCAGCAGTTCACAGTTGAACTCCATCCCATGTAACTCAAATGATCTTAAATTGATGGAACAAGGACTGAATCTGAACAATTAGGATCTTCATCCAATTAACAAATAGTATATGAACTCTTGTGATACCAGATTTCTCTATCAACATGATTGAATCCAAAGTTCTCAGGTGGAACCTTAATGATATTTTAAATAATCATACATGTGGAACAGCATCGTTTTCATGGACAACTCTGAAATGAGTGACCTTAGTGAATGATGAGAAATAGTTATAATAAGCTGTATCTCCAACTCTTGGTAAACCAAAGGTACTCAATTGAACTGTGTATCCAGCAATGGCTAATTCAGTTGTGTATAAGGTGGCCATAGCGGCTCCCAAAGAATGACCAGTTACATGGATAATGGCTTTTGGATACAATCCTCTGTATTTTGTGAACACGGAATCAACTTAAGGTTTGATAGAGTTGAAGGCATCCAAAAATCCACTGTGAACTTAACATTTACATGCTGTGTTGTAATCAACCTTATCAAATTGGATATTGTCAAACCAGTTTTGAATGTTGCTAGAACCTCTAAAGACAATAGTTATAGCATTGTATGAAGGATTGTAGGCTATGTATCCTTTTGTACCCTAAAATTTTATATTACGTTATATCTTACAGCAACGTTGTTCTCAAACACTAAAGGTTTTTCAATATTGGGATAATTTGTTGTAACATATCCCACCTTCCAAGTGTTGATGGCAGTGTCTGGACAGTAAGCAGCAAAAGAAAGGGCAGCCTCTTCAGTTGCTAATGCTTCATTATAAACGAAGACACAATTGACTGTTGCACATAAGGCAACTAAAATCAATACTGATGATCTCATTTAGATTTTATTTATTTAATATACTCAGAATTTCAAATCTCATCTTTCAATGCCGTATTATTAATATATATTAAATGCAAAAGCATCATAAGATATAAAATTTAATATAAATAAGACGACATCAATATAAAATTTTAAATTTTAATTGAGAACTCGACCAATAGAAACTATATAATAATTTATTAACAGTTTTATGTCTAAAATTCTCCAAATATTAATATAGAATTCTATTAATTAATCTTAAAATATCTCTTTATTTTAAGAGATTTTATTGTTACTATTAATATAAGACTTGCTTTTATATTAAATCTAAAATATAAACATAAACATAATTTGTATTTTTACCTAGAAACACATTTTTTAAATGATAGTTTTTTTAGGTTTGATATTTAAAAAAATACAAGTTATTAACAGAAATAAATGCATCAGATATTGATTTATAACAGTCAAATTAAGAATAATTTAAAGTATTTATGATAAATGAAGATATTCTATAAGAATAGAGAATATTTATAATAAAAAAAATTTTAATTATATTAAGGCACAATAGAACGTAATTAATAGATGATGTCATATAAAAATTGATTTTGTCATTCTGTTATTTCAGCATCACAAGAATTGCTAGACCATCCTAAATATGTTAAATGATCGGTCAAATTTGGATTCAAGACAGATGCTGAACATTTTTAATCTTCTCCCTTCACTTCTTGACAAACCACATAATTTACTCCATCTTTATACCAAATTTCAGTATTAACATGTTCAAATTAATATCTAATAGGTGGTAAATGAGGAGCTATATCCTTCTTATTTGTCAATCTTGAATGAGTAACCTTTAATGTTGAAAACCAATCATAAAAATCAGAATCACCAACTCTTGGAGAACCAACAGTCACAAGTGTTACTTTAATTCCTACCATTGATAGTTCACTTGCAAATAATGTTGCCATTGCACCTCCTAACGAATGTCCTGTAACATGATATTTTGCATATGGATATTTCATTCTATACTCCCCCAGTAATATATCTAATTAAACTTTAAGGGATGTGTAGGCTGCAAAGAATCCTTCATGAACCTAACATTTGCAAATAGTGTTAAATTCAATCATCTTGGCATCTATGTCAGCTATGAAATTCTTCATGTTGGTGGATCCTCTGAAAACCACAGTAATAGCTTAACTATGTGAATTGTACGCTATATATCCTCTTGTTTCCTAAGAATAGTTAAAATATATTACAAGCTCTATGTTCTCGAATATTTATATTTTGCTTAAGTGAGGATATTATTGGCTTATAGTGCCAACATTCCAACTTGTGATATTATCTGGATTGCAATAAGCTGCAAATGAGAATGCAGTTAGTTGGTTAGCTAAAGCTGTGTCATAGTCGAATGCAGAAACAATTGCTATGAGAGCAAAAAAATATTTCATTTTTTAAATATTTATCTTTCATGACGTATCCCGTCCACAATTTATACTTAACAATTTATATTATATAATATTATTAATTTTGATTTGCTAATAACTTTATAAGTTTAACATTTATAGAATTGTCTATTGTCCCCCCTTTATGTATGTGAAATTATATATTTTAAACTATTAAAATCACAATTATAATTAAAAATTATCAATAAATCAATTGATTTATTATAAGAATTTCTTTATTTATATAAATATCTCATGACTCTCTTGAAATATTTATATCTATTTACTTGTGTAGAAGATCTAATAAATAAATGATTAATACAAATAAAATTGATTGCTAATATTTATAGGTATGGTTTGATAGCAACTCTTTATAAATGAATGATAATTTTAATTGTATAAATAATTAATAAATTATTTTTCTGTTATTAACATAAATGAACCGCAGTTATTACAATAAATCCAATAGTAATTTAACTCCTGGTAAGGCCAAGTCGTAACATGTAACTTAGATTTAGTTGTAAGACATTTAATTTTATTCGCAGAAACATTAGCAAATATATTAGAGATTCCTCTACTGAAAACAACAAAAGAGGAGATAATAATTTGTTGAATACATTAATTCAACAATCATAATAAGCTATACAATCAGCTAGATAATTTAGTATTGATAGACCAATTAAGACATCTCCTATTGAATCGTAAATTAATAATTAATCTAATAGGTCTCCTCATATTCAAAAAAAAGTCAATAGTACTTCATAAAACTTGTAATTTAGAAAAAGCACAGAATCACAATAAAGAAGCAGTACATAATTTGATAGACTTCTTAATGAAAATACTTCCTTGTTGATGAGAATCTAGGAATTAGAACAAAAAGTAATAAATTGATGTTAACAAGTGAGAATCAATTATTATAAATGAAATGTTAGTGTAACAATTAGAGCAATAAAAGATCATAAGAAAATGTACTCAAAATAACAAATTAAAATAAGGGTGATATAGATGAATTCTTACAATCACATCATTGTAATGAAAATGAAAATAAAATATTAAAGGAATTAATAAATAGGTAATCCACTATTATGCATATCCCCTCAGTTATATAAACACTTTCACTTATTAAATGAAATTATAGTATATAAATAATTTTTATAATAAATTTAAAGGTTTCATTATAAACCTAATTACTTTTAAAATTTTCTTGTCTTATTACATAGTAATCCTATTTATTTCTATTTTAATTCAAATATTCCTATCAATTCTGTTAATAATCTTGGTTATAATGCTAGTAATCCTAAAATCTATACAGATGTAAATTGCATAAATTATTCCTAAGATACAGAATTTCGTATTCTATATAGTAAAATCATTAGAAATACATTGAATCTGCAATAGATGATCCATTCAAATCTGTTTTTTATCGTGAATCAATTAGATCAATCATTATTTACTATAATGTATCATATAAAATATTTTATATTTTTCTCTCTTTTATGATACTGCTTTCATTCTTGCTAACATTGAGTGTACTCATATCAAAATATATTGAATTTGCGTAACCATTTTTATTAGTTATTTTTTATCTATTTTTGAAATTCTAGATTGATATCATAGCACATTCATTCATTAATTTTTTTATTTAGCAATACTTATTTGTTACTTACTAAATTATTAATGTTGATTATGCTACTTTCTTTCTTAATTATTACACTTTATTATAAACAAATACTATATCATTTATTTTCTATAATTAATATATAGAATACCTCTTATTAATTAGGAGAATGAGCATCTCTCATTATATGCAATAAAGTACTCTTAGATTTATGTTTTAATGGAATATTAGGTAGATTTGAAGGTTTAGGTATATTAGTTGCTGGCATGGTGAAAAACATATCACCACTATCTCTAACAACTGTTTAGTAATAATAAAATACTTGAAATTGCTCTTTTTCCTTATTTTACCTTCATTATATCATCTTGTATTCTAAATGAATCTCTTACAACATCTCTTATTTCAACTCTTTTTTAATAAACTGTTTATTTCAACTACTATATTGTTAATTTATTTAGTTTAATCTGTTCCACCATTTTAGCATGATAATCCTATAAAGCTATTTAATATTATTATAATTTATGTAATTCATAAACCATCTCTTTAACTGCTGGATGATTATCAAGACTAATTAAACTTGAAAATATACTCTTTTTATTATTATTTTCTTTCCTCAAGCTTTTAGATCTAGAACATTAATCTTTCCAATTAATTCATTAAATGAAAATATCTCTAATTCACTCTTTCTTCCTAAATTAATATTTAAAATTACTTCTCTTTCGACTGCAATGACAGTTTTTTAATCTACTTTATCTACATAATTCTATACTGTCTGATGTTTTTCTTATACTTTATCCATTCCATCATTAATACTAACTATTGAATAACTATAACTTACGGCTCTATCAAAGTCATAGATCCTCTCTTCTATAAAGTATGAAGCATTGCTTTCATATTTTAATCTTAATATAAATTGAATTGTATTTAATAATCTCAAAATAAAAATGTCTTTATTCAGAAGTTAAATATTTGGATCGAATTAATGAATCTGATATCAAATTGACTTTTTTTGTAAATATAAACTTAACATAGAATTGAATTTGCAAGATAAATTATTATAGTAAATTTAGAAACTAAAAGATTATTTATAATTATGTAATTATGAATAGAATATATTTATGCTAAAGAAACTTCTCAAAAATGTAAAATATTTATGATTTACATGAAATTGTATATTTTTTATAAGAATAAATTTGATATTAATAATTATATTAATATTAATATCATTATTAATATCAAATTTCGTAATGTGAGATTTCTAATATTTTAATAATATCTAAATATAAATTTAATGTATATCGAAATTTTTTTAGGTAATTTCTTGATAGCATAGTGATTTCAAAAAGCAATATCAAATTGATACAACATTCAATATCAATAATAAGAAATGTCTATACTATTTTGAATTTCTTTTAGATATAAACTTATTATAAATATTAACAAATTTATATTCAGTGATTTTCTCCTAATAATCAAATTCTTTATTCTTATTTCCTTTTTTTTTAGATGGTAAGCTCTTTGAATTTAGTTTCAACAACATTCTTAAACTTCTTTTCTTAAGATGATTTATTTTTTAAACTATTTCTGGCATTTATAAACCAATTTAAGACCTATATATTATAGATGATTGAATATACTTATTTGTTTGTTAGATTTGTTTATTGAACTAATTACTCTACCTATTATTGTTTTGGATAAGGATTATTGTAGTTTTCTATTAACCATTTCTTAAGTATCATATTTGCTTATTTAGAGTATGTCCTCTTTGTATTAGCTATAAAATGTATAATAATGAATTGTACTTGGATAATTGGATAATAATTTTAGTTTCTATATGTCTTCATAGAGTTTTATTTTGTTTTAAATTTGAGTTGTGACTTCTTCAAAAAATTAGGTTGTTTAAGTTTAAGTTAATGTACTGTATATTTTATCATCAATCATTCTCTATTTAAGTGTTTCAAAAAACTTTTTAAGTAAATTATTCTTTTCAACACTCTATGATATTATGTAACAATCGATACATTCGTTTCTTAGGTACATTCTACATCAATTGAATCATTTTTCCTAATCAATTCTTCTGTTAAACTTTATCCGGTTTATTATTGGGTCATCCAACTAAGCCAAATTCGTTCTAAACTTTATATTTCTGATAAAGCTTTTTACGCCTTTGATTCATTAACTAAAAGGTTACAAAATCTTATTATACCTTATTATTAGAGTTGTATGTATGAAGATTCTTTCATACCCTCTTCCATGATACTCTAGAAATGCATTATTTAAGGAGGGGGGGATCTTATTTTATTTTTTAAAATTGATTAAATTCAAGTCAAAATTTTACTGATTAATAGCATATCAGAGGTGTAGAAGGATGACGTCTGTTTAGGTCTTATTATAAATACGCAAACTCTATTAGAAATAAATTTATGATACAAAGATTATATGTATTTGTCTTTAATAATGATTTACTTCATATATATCATTGATATTTATTTTCTCATATATTAAATAATTATAATGATAAATAAGTATTAATTAAAATAAATTGTTAATGTGATTTCTTCAATAAAATATATCTTATTTAGGGAATAGATAATATTTTTAATATTTGAATGAATAGTAATTATTTTGAAAGATATACTCATATTTAATACATTTATTTTAAACACTAAATTCTATTACAAATTGAAGTAATATATATAATTATTAAATATCTTATATCGATTCATATACAATAATTCTCATGATAATAATATTTGTAATTATCAATATTCAGTGTCTGTATATTCATTCTTTAAAATTAAGAATTTCTATTTTTATATTGTATTTTAAATATTATTAAAAAATATTAATGAACAATTAAGCATTCCTTTTACCATTTTGTTAGGAGCACAATATGCAAATTAGCCATCTTGATACTAAGGTTGGACTTCCTATAGGCAAAAGAGTACTTTGTGGTTCGTGCGTACTGAATACACCTACAGAAATTGGAAAGGCTTTAACAGATAAAAAATTGTAGATTCAAGCCGAGTTAATTAAATACAATGAATTTTTTGAATAATTTTTATCTCCACTTTAAGGAAAGATAAAATCTTTAGCTTCTACAAGGATTGATTTTTGCAAAGCTATTTCAAATATTGAAGACAATCTTATAAATGAGAGAGAGAAATTATTGTAAGAAAAATAAAGAATTTTAAAAAGCATTAATTTAGATTTTGATTGTTTAACAATTTCTATGCTTTAAAAGATTGGAGAAGAATTAAGTTAATAGAATTTTAGTACTTTTGATAAAGATAAAATAAATTTAAATGGATAATTAGAAAAAATCATGAAATGCAAAGAATTAACTCTATTAGCTGAAATTACAACGATACTAGATAAATTAAAATAAGAATTTTCAAGGTAAGAGTTATTGAAAAATGTAAAAGATGGTGTTATAAAATTTCAACCTTTTAAAAAAGAAGAATTCAAATTAGATTGTTATGCCACTGCTATTAACAATAGTGAGAAATTTATAGTAGCATCACATAATATTGAATTAATATTATTTGAGATTGATTAATTTGGTGTTCGCAAATTAGATATTATACAAGATTTTGGATTTTTTTTTGAAATCACTTTTGATAAAAATGATGACAACCTTCTTTATTTAGCTGATTATAATTCATTTTTAAGAATAGTGAGGATTGAAAATAAAAAAATGAAATTATTGAACACTTAAATTAAATTTGATTCATCTGTTTCATGTTTAGTATGCAGTAAAAATTCAGAAGTTATAGTTTCAAGTTAGGATTTAAGTTTTAGATCATATAAATTTATAAATGAAGTATTTACTCTTCTGTAAGAAATTCATGGAGTGGATAATGAGATATCTTCAATTAATTTAAATTAAGACGAAACTTTGATGGCAACAAGTCATACTAATTATCTTATCAAAATTTGGTAGAAATAGGATAACCTGTGGGTTACAAAATAATCCATATTGACAAATAATGAGAATACACTTTAACATTAAAATAAAGCGAAAAAAGACAGGAATGCAGTTTGTTTTTTAAAGCATAATGTTTTAGCTTATTTAAGTGATACAGGAATTCTGAGATGTTATAAAAAAGATGATGCTGATATATATACAATTTAGAAGGAAATTCCATATAAACCAGATAGTAATATTCATTTTCCCAGCACATATACATTAAGATTTAATTATTATACAGGACTATTAGTTTGTCATCAATATCATAAATTATAAGTTTTTATACAAAAAGATGACGGTGAAATCTAAGAATTTTAAGAGTTTTCTGATATCAGAAATTAAATTGTTGGATGTTCATTGTCTGAAACACTTTTGGTTGCATAAGATAGTCAAAACTTCAAATTACACATTCTAAAGCTTGGATGAGGAGAATGAATTAATATTAAATCAATAATAAATAATAATATATTCCTTTAATATTAAAAATTAGAGTATATGATATGCAACATATTGTTTTATATGAATATATTTCAATAAGGTCTTGGTCTAATCATTTATTCATATTATTTCTATATGTAAGGATTTTGATTATTAAATGGAATAGGATTAGTAAGAGGATTGTGATTTTAATGAATAGCATTTTATCCTGCTCCCCTTAATGCCTGTCCTCGACTCACTTAAGAA
This sequence comes from Paramecium biaurelia, assembly GCA_000733385.1. NCBI lineage: Eukaryota > Ciliophora > Oligohymenophorea > Peniculida > Parameciidae > Paramecium > Paramecium biaurelia. Next base: position 231,492 of record JPFL01000047.1, read on the forward strand.
ACATTACTCAAATTTTAATTAATTGTATTCATTTCATCTTACTTTAATTAAACTAGAGATTGTTATTTTAATAAGTAATCTTATTTTGGGGGTAATTAACTATATATAATAAAATGATAAAATACCCAACTTATGGAGACCATCCAATAATCTTTGCATTTAATTAAGCATCTTAATTTTTATATGCCTACAAATCCAACATATTCATAGATTTTTCTTATCTTCCCATCCTTTATTGTTTCAGTCTTTATTCCTCCCTATAATAATAAATGATTGATACTTTTCTATTCGTTATTGATCTAAATAATCTTTGTATTATCTTTACTATTCTATTTAATCAACTTTCCTTTAAACTAAGAATTAATTGTAATTTTAAAGCTAATATAATTAACATAATATTACATCATCTAATCTTTATTTATTTAATTCTTATTTAACACTCTTCTCCTAAACTTTTCCTTATTCTCTATCATCCAAAATCTTTTTATTAACATTTAATGTTTATCTATATTCTTCTTATCTCTTCAATACTCTATCTAATTCATCTTATAGTAGTTTTCTTTGATATGCATCCATATTTTTAGAAATCATTGATTCTAATTAAGCTTATCTTTCCAGTAATGGTTAAAGAACATTATCAATATGCATTTTCTATAATGAAGCTTAATTTTGAGAACAAAGTTTATAGAACTATTAATTAGATTTGATTTGATACATTTTTATAATTTTCCTCTTTGATTAATTCTTTTTCAGCATTTCTTCTATTTAATTCTTGAATTTCAACTTAATCATTTCTAAATCTCTCTCTCTCTTCCATATGTCTTAATTAAGATAGTTTTAGATCTGCATCTTATTCTTTAGCCCATTATTCCTTCTATATTCTCCTCTATAAGAAATCCTATTCCATTCTCCTTCTATTCTCATCCAAAGCCTATTATTCCCATTCTAACTTTTATTGTCTCAAATCCATTTCCCTTATTAAGGAATCTTATTTTTATTTGTCATAAATAGAAGAAATGCCTTTTTACAATACAGCCCTATCCTCTAAGAATTTTTTCTATTCTTCTTAAAATTTCATTTATCTTCTTTTCATTTCTTATGCATCTTCATATTTTTACTCCAATTCCTTCTGTTTAATTTACAATTACTCTAGCATTTTACGATCCAATTCAGTCCTAATAGAATGAAATAATAATCAAATACAATAATTCCTTCTTTCTTAGATTCAAAATTTCTCTTTCATTACGTTAAATGTCTTATCCAATCTCTTACATATGATGTTCAATTCCATACCATTCAGATTTTAAACCCTTTTTATCATAAATATTAAGTTACTTGAACATCTTTTGGATAATGACGCCTTGTTTAAGTCTGATTTTATGTAACATTCATAGGATCAGTTTCCATTTTTAATAATAATAATTAATAATAAATAAGTGTGTTTATTCTTCATATAACATAATTATAAAAACAAAACAAAATGATGATGTCTAAAAAAAAAACATAATAATTTTGTTTATAAATACTAAATTAATCATTGTCCAATATCGGTGTCACATACAGCAACCTTAATGACATTAGAATCTTTCAAATCAGATTTTATCTTCTTGTCTTTGTTGAAATCCTCTGATGAATTTTCAATATCTATATTTCTTCATTTCCCTTTTATATTACTTCATGAAGCACTTTTTCAAGAAGTAAATACTCAGCTAATTTAAACCATCTTAGTATCACAATATGAGTATAATTCCTCTAAGTAAAAGTATAATCTCTTTTTTCAAGGTTTACAAACTGTCATAAATATATTCAATAATAGATAGACTAGAAGGTTATACTTATATTTTCTATGTCTTTTTAATCATTTTAGTATTTATCTTCTAAATAATGAAGTTTTTATAATATGATTCTAAAGGCTAAGAAATTTAGTTGCATAACTCTAAACAATTTAAACAATTTAATGCTATCTTAAAATTTAGAAAAATTAAAAAAATTTAATTAATTATTTGAGATTAACATATTGTGACAAGCCATAAAATTATATTCATTATTTTGGGAATGGTGTTTTATAAAATTTTCGATGTGTTCTCTTTTATAATGGAGTTTGAAATTGAACTTTTACAATTGAACTCGGATGTGCAGATTATGATTACCTTTTTCTTTATTAATGTGTTGACATCTCTGTTTTTTAAACTGATTAGCAATTTCTTTCGGACTCTTTTCTTTGTTACTATTCTTAATCCTTAAATTCTTTATGATGATTATCTCTTTCTTCAGTATGCATTGAGATGTAAGAATTAAAAATATTCACTTCATCACATCCTTCTTTAACTTTCATTTGTTTAGATTTTGAAAGAATTTGCAATTAGCTTTTTTGAATTTTTTAGCTCATTATTTTTAATTATGTATATTCTACAAATAAAAACAAGCTGTTAAAAATATTAATGCTTTTATTTAAACAAATAATGATTATAAATTAGTACTATATTGATTAAATTACAATTAAAATAGATTTCTAAATTATCTTAAATTATTATAGAAGAATATTAATAACATATTACTTCTGTGTATGTTTATTTTACTATTTCATATATTTCTATTTAGAATAATATATTATAAGATATTAAAAAATGTTTTTTAGTTCTTAATATTATTATATATGTAAGAACTTTTAAATTTTTGATTTTTAGAAGTAAATTAAAATATTCTTAAATAAGATTAAAATGAAAAAACATTCTTTAAATAGAATGAACCATTCATTATAATCTTAGAAGTTAAAGAAAGTATCTGTTTCAATTTCTAAAATAAGTTTCAATTAAAATTCAATATCATAATTTTTTGTTAAAATTTCTTTTTCATAAAGATTAAGATATATGTTCATTTAATATATCTTTGCACATACATATCTCTTTTTTTTATTTTTAATCTTGTCTTAAACTGCTCAGTTAATTATATAATACTATCTTGTTTTTTATGTTAATTGATGTAACTTATAAATAACTCATGTATATTTGATATCAGTATATATAGTTAACTTAATATTAACAAAAAATGTATAAAAAATATTGTTTCATTATAGATAGTACGATTTTGCTCTTATTTTGGTGATTATTCTTGGATCCTACTATGAATTAAGAATAATACCAATTGTCGAGAGTATGTTGAACTCAACTATTAAGATGTTTAAAGTTCTTATATCAATAATTATTCTTTCTATTCAAGTTTGCGAATAGATTATTCTGTTTATATTCTTTTTTAACATTCATTCTCTAGTAATTAAGAGTACTCCTTATTTCTGAGTTCTTCATTTGATTTTTATCTGATCCTCATTTTTATTTATGATTGTGCCCTTTCTTATTTCAATTTATTGTATCTGACAATATTTTTAATTAGTTCAGATTCTCTTTATTATTATATTTGCCTTTCTAATTCAAGTTATTTGATTTTCAATTTTTAAGTCTCTTGTTATTTAATTTACTTTTATTGTTCTTAGTTTTTCTTACGTCCTTGTTCACTTTAATGTTTTTTAGTCTTGGCCATAAGTTGAGTCTGGTGTATTTTCTATAGTTTTTGCATATTTATAATATTTCTCTATCATAATAATGTGTATATAACACTCTAATTAAATGAGTCATGCTCTGATTGTATGAATTACTTCATTTCAACAGACTTTTATTGTAATTTAATCCTACGAATGACTTTGAGTTGATTCTATTATATGAGGTTGATTCTATTCATTAAGAGACTCAGTTGCTATTCTGATTATTTACGTCTAAATTAATATTGATAAATATATACCCTTCACGTGCTTATAACAGAATATCACGATTATTCATTTATTTTATTATTTAATGGGTCAAACTTGTAATGGATGTTAGTGTTAACATCGTTCTAATGAATGCATTCAAGAGATTAATGTTAAGAAGAAACCTAAGAAAAAAGTAGAAAAATAAGAGAAGCCTGAGAAATAGGAACATCGATCTAATGAAGAAAAACAAATTGAAAATGGTTAATAAAATAACAAGAAAATCTCCTAAGGAGAAGCTGCAATTAAAATATAAAGGAATTGGAAGAAGCATAGGAAATCAAAGGAAATCAGAGTTGAAAAAGCCGGAGCACACACAAAGTAGTAATACTTTCAAGAAGAGACAGCAAATGCTTAACCACCTCCTGATCAAAATAGAGTGAAAAGTCCACCTTATAAGTAAGAAATGATATAAAATTAGATTCCGTTCTGGAGCAATTTATGAAGGAGAATGGAAAGATACAAAAAGAGATGGATTCGGTATTCAAAAATGGACAGATGGAGCAAGATATGAAGGTTAATGGGTTCAGAATAAAGCATGTGGATAAGGAAAGTTTTTTCATGCTGATGGGGATCTTTTTGAAGGAGAATGGAAAGATGATAAAGCTAATGGTTGGGGAGTTTATAGTCATTTTAATGGAGCTAAGTATGAAGGAGAATGGAAAGATGATTTATAACATGGAAAGGGAACAGAGACTTGTAATATAATTGTATTTTATAAAAGGGTAGGATAAATCGAAATATTGTGGTGATTACGTTGATGGAAAGAAGCATGGTAAAGGAAGATATGATTGGGCAGATGGATCTTATTATGATGGTGAATGGAGAGATAATAAAATCAATGGGTTTGGCACATATAAATGGGCTGATGGTAGAGGTTATACTGGATAATGGTTAGATAATAATATGAATGGAATTGGAGTTTATTAATGGAAGGACGGTAGAAAATATGATGGATAATATTTGAATGATAAAAAACATGGTTAAGGAACATATTATTGGGCAGATGGTAGAAAATATGAAGGAGGATGGAAAAATGGTAAATAACATGGTACTTCTAAATACTATTTGAATGATGGAACAATTAAAGTAGGAATTTGGGAGGATGGTAAAAGACTTAAATGGTTAGATGATGCATGATTTAATATATTGTTTTCTTGTTTTTACTATCTATTTAATCTACACTCGTTTTATAAAATCAATAATATATAGATAAGGTTCTATGGTGTGGTACTATGTCAAATCGTAATTCTTCACCCATTTACCATAGTATCCAATCAACTTCAATACTATTTAATTTCTATCCTAATTTCTTAAACTCTTCCTTTATCAATTCTACTGCTATTACACTATTAGCTCTAATTTCAATTTCATATTCTGATCCATGAGTTATTACAATTTCATTTTTAATTTTATTTTCTAATTCTTCATCATATTATAAAACATTTAATTAATTTAAGATTTATGGTACTCTATAATCTGGAAACATTGTTAAAATTTCAATATCATTAAATTTACCTAATCCTTATCCTTTTAATGCAGCATAAATATCTCCAATTAAGATTTATGATCTTTTATAAAAAAAGGTTTATCTACCTTAATATATTGCATGATCTTAAAATCCTAGAAATTGAGTTGTCAATATATTAAGTAATTTAGCTGCAGAATTTTTAGCAGCTTTAATTACATTAACAAATTCTCCTTCAAAAAATGTCATCAATACTTCTGATGCATGTTTTAATAATCTATATCTCTCTGTAATCAATGGGAAATCAGGGAAATTAGGAAATAATAATTATTGAAATTCTTCAAATGTCATTTTTAATATAGATTCTGCTTTAAATTTTTGAGGACATTTCTTAAAACACTCCTTTATTGCAGATGATAAGTTTTCATATTCATAATCTTTTTGTGGCCAAAAACAAAAGTTTAAAGAATCCAATATAAATAAAAAATCAACCACTTATTCCTCATCACCACCTAAATGACATTCATATTCATCAAATTCTTTGTATTTATGTTTATTATTAATGAACCATTCATTGACTTATTTTTTTAATTCCTCTTTATTTATTTTAACATGTTTTGAATTGTCACTAACAAATTAACAAGAATCTCTTACTAAACTCATTTATTAAATAATATATTAATAAAAAGATGAAAAAGAAAAGTACTTAAATATGGAAAAGTTCAATTACCAAATAGAAAGAATATAGATAATTGTAGAAAGTAATATGTCATTCGACTATCTATATCATATATGGAGAATGTTTGATATTACTCTTTTAATGTATTTGTCTATCCATTATCTTATTTTATGAAGTATCCTATTATAATTATATATTAGTTTATTGGAATAATGATATTCTAATGTCTTATTGTTGTAATTTTATTGAGAATGTTCAATAAAGTAAAAAGTAATTAAAGTTAAATAATAGGATTATTGATCCTCAAATAAGAATGCAAAAATTGTAAATAACTAATATTTTGTTAAATTTGCCATCATTGTGATACAATTGTACTTCATGTCGAATTCATAGAAATGTGTTTAGATGAAGATTAAATTAAGTAACAGCCTTTTACATTTAAGACTCCTCAAAAATATAGTTGGCGTGTTCTTTTCTAAAATAATTGCATAAATAATTATCTAATCTTATACAGTTATGATAATTGAGAAGACTATGCAATTTTATACAGCTTTTTTAACAATCATAATAATTATTTTATTTGTTAACATAGTTCTTTTATTATTACTCATATTACTTTCATGGAAGGTATCTATTGAACTTAGAATTAAATAATAAATTATAACACCTAAAGATGAATTTAAAATTATTGAATAATAAGAAAAAAAATGTCTTGAAATAATAAATATATAATAAGAAAAAAAATGTCTTAAAATTTTACACATATAAGAAGAATAAAAGAAACCAACACCAGATTAATAAGAAATTGAAGATAAAGGATCTCTTAATGTTTCTATTAATGAAGATATGAGTCCAGCCATGTTGAAATTAGTACTATCAAAAATTAATTAAGAAATCTAGTTTAAGTCCTAGTCCTGGTAGATATAGATCTGGTAAAATACTTGATTTTCTAGAAAAGAAATTAAGTCATGCCAAACTAAGTTAAAAAGAATTACATAATGGATACAGTAAGGAATATAGTAGAAAATATAATACTAATTAAGGTAATCCTATATTTATCTATCACAGCATTATAAATTAGCGTAGATTTTGGAGAACAAGAAAATATCTCATCTTCACTTAATAACAAAATTGAAATAGAAATCAAAAATCATAACTTCTTCAAATAAACTAAATTCATATCTTGATACTCATTTCTTGTTTATACTAAATTACAACACTATATAAAATCCTAAAATAACGACTGCAAAGATTCCCAACATCACAAGTCTATTTTTTGTATCTTCCTTCTTCTAAATGATCTCCTTATTAGCTTCTTTTTCTTTTTATTTTCTTTTAGCTTCTTTTTCTTCTATAATCTGATTCTCTACTTCCTTTGCCCTTTACTATTGTCTTTCTTTCTAATTTATTAATTTAATTCTTACTCTATCTTCTGCAATTTATCTTTTTCTAACTTATTACTCCTATTATTCTAATTCTACTTTCTTTTTTCTATCTTCAATTATCTATTAATAAGTTAATCCAGCTCTATTTAATTTATTAATATCTAAATTTATATTATCCTTATTTGAAAGTAAAACCTTCAAAAATAATTACTTATCATTAATAGCAGCAATATGTAATGGTGCATTTCCTTCTTTATTTGACTAATTCCAAATATCAATTTATAATGGCTTATTTATATGTCTTTTAATTATGGAATTAAGCAATTCAGCCTTACCACTAAATGCTAATATATGTAAAACATTCTCTTAATCTTCATCATGATTTAATAATCCAATCTCATTTTAAATTAAAAATTATGCGTTTTCATCTTATTCTGCATTTATTGCCAAATGTAATAAGTTTCCTGTTGTAGGTACCTTATATTCTAAATTAATATCATTTTTTACTTATTAATAATTAGATCATTTAAACTGTTCCAATTACAACTGCATGTTCCAAATAAGATCTCCCTTCAATCTCCACTTCTACATCAACTTAATGTGTCTGTAATAATGCTTATGCTCCTTCTATGAAATTTAATTAAATTGATGTAAACAAAGGAGTGCTCTTATCAATTTTATTTACAAAGTTAACATCAGCTTTCTTTGACAATAATACTTTGACTAATTATAAATTGTTGTTTGTTATTGCAATCTATAATAATGATTTGCCACTCTTCCTATCAGTTTCATTAAGATTTTCACCCTTGTCTATAAGATCTAGACAACTCTCTGTGTTATCTCTTAAGAATTCCCTAATCATATTTAACAATTTCTTATAAAATTTATGTATGAAAATGAAAATAAAAAAAATCAATCCTGTTTCCATCATAAATAATATATCTTTTACTTTTTAGCATTTTCCCTAATTATCTATATGCATTGTTAGCGACCTGATTCAAAATTTTTATTTGTAGATCTCATTTCATTTTCTATAAAATTTTTCAATTCTAATGTTTAAATATAAATAAATACCAATTTTATTTTATTCCCATTAATTCATTTTCTGTTCAGCCACATGTAGAATTTAATCAAAAAATTCAGTAATAAATTTTTAAAAATCTTTGTAGATTATATATCGTTGCGCTTCATTTTTGTGTTGAATACTTAAACTATTAAATTTTTTAAAACATTTTTCTATTACAATTTTTATAATGGCTTTATATATTTCTAAAAAATCCAATCCATCCATCTTTCTTAATTAAGTTAATTATTTTGATAAGCCTAAATCTTCTAGACCTAACTAAAATTCATATAGAAATTCCTCATCATCACATTTCAATTGGTTAAGCATTTCAGTTTCTGTAAGTTGAATTTTTTAGGATTAAGAATACTTAATCTCAGAATCAAATAATTTACAAAGAGTTTCTCTCGAATCCTATTTTGAAGTAAAAATAAAGGATTTTATTTCATGTTTCTAGAAATATTAGATTATTTTGTTTTTTTCTCTTTCTTTTTTATCACAATGATCAAAAAAAGTAATCACTATTGTAATTTTATCTTTATATCTTTAAAACACTTGTATTATATCTTTGATATATTTTTTAAAGTCTTCATTTCGATCATAACAAGCAAAAACCATGATTCGAGAAATCTCAATATTTTCTAATACTTTGAGATGTGCTGCAATTGTGTTAATATTATCCTACCATCCAAATCCAGGCATATCAATTATTCTAAATCCTTCTCCATATTATGAGTCTTTAACGTAAACTTCACGAGTTGCGACATCACCTCCTAACCAGGTTTTTTAATTGGACTTAGTGAGTTCATTAAACATTGTTGTTCTCCCACTTCCTATCACACCTGTAAATAATACAGTTTTTTTCATTTTTATGAACTTAGAGTTCCTCACCAATTAGTTCTTAAATACCCAAATATTCTATTAAAAATTCTATTAAAATATTTTTGATATCAGGATTATTTTATATTATGATAAATAATTACATTTCAATATAAATATATTTTGGATAAAGAAAGGAATTATAACTTAATAAATATAATAATTTTATTAGTGCCACACTCTATTAAAAATACAATAAGTATATTATTAAATAAATTGATTTATATTAAATATGAAAGGTTTACGTAACCTCCTTAATAAGGATTATGAAGATTTCCTTTAACAAAAACATGAATAAAATATTCAAAACAAAATGGTAACTAAAAGAACTGTTGCAACTAGAGAATCAGGAAGACCTGTTGGATCTCAAATTTACTAAAGACTTTAAAAACCTGAATCAGCAAGTTAAAGTATGGGAAATCTATTTGCAAATGTGAAAGGCAATTTGTTTACAAGTCCAAAGCATTCACTTTAATAGGAGGCAAGTCCATATTTAACTGAATAATAAGAAAAGTTTACAGTTAAGTAATTTTGGAGATCTTTACTTCGATGGCAAGGATTTGATGATTATCTATTCTTAAGAGATCCACTAAATATAAAGCATATAAAAGGAAGAGATATTTTAACAAAGAATGATGTAGTTGAAGAATTGAATTCATAAAATATGCATATGCAGGTCACATATTAGGCAGACAGTGGGATGCAAGAGTATAAAGATTAACATAGAAGATTGTAGATGCAATAATTATAGAAGTTATATTAACCAGGAGAAGCTAATTATTAGAAATTTAATCCAGATAAATATAAGTAAACATTTTTTGGTGGAAGAGATGCAGCTAGATTATAATAGATAGTGTTTGAGAATACTAAATTTGTAGAGTTTATAGAAAAGATATAAAAATTATTATAGATTATGAATGAGAAGATGGTTGTTGAGGAAGTAAATTAGATATCACCTATTGGAGAGAGAATGATTAGATTATTATGGAAGATTGGATGTTTGAATATGTTTTTAGTTGGTTATTATATTCATAATATGATATTGGAGATATATGGAAAAGAGAAATTGGCATATTCCAATTGGAAAAAGGTATTGAGAATTTGTAATATGCAAGGAAATCACTGTCATAAATATAAATTAATAGCTTATAAACATATATCTAAGATTTGTATAAAACTATAGTAATATGATAAAAGTTTAATTTATCTCAAGAAAATGCTGAAATTGTCATGGATAGTTAATGATACTAATTATGAGATCTTTACTTATGATAAAATATCATTATGTTATTATTACAAATAGGACATGAATAAAGCTATTTATTATCATGAGAAATTTGCATAAGGAGAATATGAAGAACCAGGAAAAGGTATGAGAAATGTTGGTGAAGCAGCATATTTATTAGATGCTAAAACAAAAGAAGGATTTATTGATCAAAATTCTTATTCTGAAGATGAATATGATTTAAATGTATTGTTACAGAATGGTAATCTTAATAAGTGGGAAACTGAGAATAAGAGAAAGGATTTAAAGATATTAGTTAAGAAAATACCAATGGAATATAAAAAAGGACATAGTTTTGGTAAAATTCATAGGCCTACTAATAAAGTCATCGATTTTAAACATGCTATGTTAATATTACATCAATTTTAAAATAAATAATCAATCCCTTTGGGACCTATATATTAGAAAGAAATAGTGGATTAATAGGACTAGACTGTCAAGAAATTTAAAAAGAAAGATTAAACTTAATCATGTCAATATTTGTTTAATTAGAAAAGTACTAATAGAGTTGCATCCAACTTTTTATTATAAGAATAAATTAAAGAGTAAACTACTACTAGTGATACTTTATGTTTTAAACCATCTGAAAATGTTTACTATATCAAAAAAATGATTAGGGTCTTTTAATATGATCTTAAGTATTTATTATAGAAACAATCTCTTTTTAAAAACTCCACTGATTGTATATGATAATATATATATAATAATTTATTAATGCATTAACATATTACAATTAATTGTCAAAATACTAAAAAGGGATATCTAATTTAGAGAACAGGAAACAAACCTGGGGATAGAATTAATGAAAGACAATCTTTTGCACAATATGTAAATTAATTATCAGAAACATAACAATAATTACTAACTCATATTAAATAAACTCCAAGAAAAGACTCTTAATTTAATAGTCATCCAAATCTTCCTAAGTTACATTCTCCTGACATCATGAGTAGACGTTTTGTTTTGAATGTTACCAAATGTCCTGTCAATCATTATTAATCTCCCATTTTTAGAGCTAATGGAGTCCATCAACAATAACACTGTTTTCATCCTATATAATCACCTAGACATAATTCACTTGAAGTAAGGAAATCTATGATTCAATAAAACAAACTAACACCTATTTAAAAGAATTCAATTATTAATATGAGTGGAAGAAGTGTCAGAGATGAGGACATGAGTTTATTTTATTATAAAATTGGTGGAGATGAGGTTGTTGATTAATTAAATTAAGAGTTTTATCATTTTTCAAGTTAACATGATATGATTAAAAGTATATAATTAAACTTATTATTTTCAAGACATTGAAGATCATGAATAATATAAAGCTCATTTTAAGATATTTTTAGAATATATTATGGGGAAACCAGTATTTTATAATCTTGAATAACTTAAAGATAAACATAAAAATTTAGGACTTAAAAATAATGATTTCAACCAATTTAAAAATTATCTTATTGTAACTTTTTTTCACTTATATATTAGACATGCTTTTTAAAAGCTAATAAAACTTAACCAGAACATGTATTTGAATTTAGTTCTATGATTGAATAATATAGATATTGTATAATTAATAGTGATACTCCATTTGCCATTATATACAATCAAAAAACTGAAAAACTAAGCACAAAAGAGGTACCAGATACTATTCTATGTATGGCTGAAAGCAGTTATTAAAAGATATTTGCAGATAATACATTGGCTCATTATTTTATAGGAATTCAACTCTAAGAATAAGCTAAAAAATTAGGTAGAATATTACATTAAATGATGGGTTGGGACTAAACTTCTGATTAAGTTTTAGTAGATATGAGATAATCACATAAATGTATGCATTTAAATAATGTACATTTTACATTATTTAAATAACATATGATTGAATCCATGAGATAATTACATATCTAAGAAAAGTAAATAGAACTTGTAACTTCGAGAATGGATGGATATAGAAGTTACATCATTAATTAAGATTCTTTACTTGATTTTTACAGAGATTAGCCTACATTACTATAAATTTAATAGAAAAAGTATGTCTAACTGCTTAGAAGAGATCATAGAATGTAGAACTTTCCTCAAGAAGCATTTAACAGACATGCATAATTCATTCTTAAGTATCTCACACATTAACATCTACCTACACTTACTCATAATGACTTATGGACTATTCATTCTAAATACAATATATCTATTGAATGGATTGAATCTTTGTAGGATAATTTCTTTCTCTTAATTCAAAATCTCAACTTAAATTCTCTTGTTATTTAAGATTATGAAGATATATGGTTTAAATTAAAAAGTAACATTACTCAATAATATCCAATTCAAAAACTTATTAGTAAATAGAAAGTTGATTAAGTCCTCACAAAAGTTTAATTTAAGATGCAAGATAATGAAAATTTTAATGAATATTTTAAAAATGCTCATTACCAAATGAGTTCAAATCTTTAAAGAATTATGACATTCCTATTTAAAGATCAACATCTATATAAATCAAATGACTTAAAGGTTATTCATTAATCACTTAAAATAAAAGAATCTACATTTGATTTATTTGTTTAATTTTTAAAAAATGCTATGAAAGAAGAATAAATCAATCATCATTTTATAAAATTAGTAGAAGAAACTTGTGAATTTTATAAAAAAAGCATATGTAATTGATTACTATCAATTTTAGAAGTAATGAATTTTTTCTAAAATAAATTAATTATTTATTTTCTTAAAATTTTGAATATTTCAATGTTTTGCGTCATCATCCAAAATTAAATTTTTTTATATTATATATTCTACAATGTATAAGAAAATATTATCAATTATTATTAGAGTTCTCAATAAAACCATTCTTTACCATAAATCCTCTCTACCCAATCAGTAAATGATACAGGGTCTCTTGGAAAATATAATTTTGATTCCTCCTTTCCCATCTCTTCATCCATTTATATTGTTGGCACTCTTGAAGCTCTATTCACAACAATTCGATATCCACATTCATGGGGTTTCTTAATTCCTGGTATTGATGGACCAGGTTCTTGACTTGATGATTAATGACACTTTCTATTTTTGTTAGATACAAAAATCTTTCTATTTGGTAGCACAACTATTGGGCTTTTGAATTTTTTGTTTGTTTCCACTCTAAAAACCTATTCTAGACTATTCATTGAATTCCTTGCGTTAAAGTAGTTACTGCTCTTTTGAAAGTCAATTTACTCTTTTACTGGATATTTTAATGAATTCTTTCGTCTAACATAGTCAATCTCCTCCCTCTATGATTATTTGTTCATTATTATTCTATGAAGTTATCCAGATAATAGGTTTCTATTTGATTACACAGATTTATTAAACATTGAAATAATTTAAATTAATTTATTAAAATAACATTATTATCTAAATCTTAATTTAAATGACAGCTTATTAATTATAAATTATTTATTGAACTACTTATTATATATATATAATAAGTCTAGATAATTTAAAAAATCTATTTATTTTTAATATCATTTCTATTACGTAATTTACTTTAATTTGATACCATATTTAGTATTATTAGATCATACCATAAGAATATTAGAAACTCATAGTATTATATAAATACTAAATAAATTTAAAAATCACATTAATCTTATGCATTTAATATTTATAGATAATATTATGATTTAATTATTATATTTGTTAAGTCACATTTGTAAATTTATTTATTTTTTATATAATTTGCCCTACTTCATTTAGATTACCACCATTAAATTATATCATTCTTTGATAATCTTGAAGTTATTCATAAAATCAAACTTATTAGGTCTACTTTATTCATTTTCTTATCCTTAATCAATTCCTTTTGTTTTCTCGATAATAGCTATGAATTAGTAATAAGAATATAATTTTGAATGAATAATGATTTCATACCATTATCAACAAACGAATATTAATTTTAAAGTGAAATCATCAAATATTATTAATATAATTTATTTCTAAAAAAGAAACTTAAGGTTGGTTATTATTTAATTAATAAATTGAATACATTCATTCTTATTGACTTTATTTACATATATCTTCAAGTTCTTTAAATAATGATTCAAACTAAGGATATTTAGAGTCGCTTTTAATTATATCAATATAATTCATAGCCTTTTAGTATTCTTCTAATTAAATTAAACATACTGTGAGTCTGTAATAACACTTCACTTTGTATTCCTCACGAAATATAATGAAATATTACTTTTTATTCTAAGCGATAGATAATTGGTTCAAGAATCTTTTGGCATTCTTAAAAATCTTACAATTTAATTAAGGCTTAAGCTCTATTACTAATAAGTACAAGATAAAAGTCTTCTTTAATATTTTCAGAGTTTTTCTCATTGTTTAAATTTTTTGGCCATTTTTCAATAAAGTTAATTCCTCTTAAATATCGAGAAGCAGCTCCTACATAATCTCCGTTTTTAAATAATTTATTGCCTTCTTATTTGAACTTTTCCAATTAAATTACACGACTTTATAAATGATAAATAAATACTTTTCAACATTAGTCACATTTAATTATTATTGTTGTTGGATTACTTCTTCAACATGTATCATATAATATTTAACTTGATCTTAAACGAAATTTTCAATATTGTCTGGTCTTTCTAATAAGTCTCCAGAAATTTTGAACCAAGCCTTTTCGCCTTCCTTCATAGATAAAAGAGCTAAACGAAATCCTTTAATAAGAGGAATGCTAGAGGATAAAGAAATTTTCAAGACATTTAGATATTAAGTAGGATTAAGTAAATTACCATTTTCATCTTTTTCTTCACAACGTATTCTAATTTTGGATTTTTCATTAATTTTTTTAGAAGGATCCTCATTTTTAGAGGCTATTACAATATATTTTATTAGATTTGATTCCAAGATCAATTTTTCATATTTCAATACAATTTTTTCCATTACAGATTACCCTTTTGATTGTTTACAAGATTCTAATGATTGAAATACTTGATCATCATCAATAGAAAACCACTCTGATTAATGCATATAAATTGAATTTATAAATAACAATCAGTTTAAGAAATATAATTGTATAATTTTATAATAAATAAAAATATAAGTAAGACTATATGAAATATTCATTTTTTATTAAAAATAGTTTTCATAATTGAATGATTGTTTGTCATTAAATTATTTTAAGATGCATTATGAGAGCTTAATTGTATTGTTTTTCCTATTCTTGTTTTGCTGAAAAATTATTCTTTTGGTTTGAAACGTTATTATTTTGAGAAATTATGTAAGACTTTACTTAAATTTTTATCTTTATGATAATGTGAGAACTCCATATGTAAATCAAAATTATTAAGATCTTCTTTTTTAAAATTAATAAACTCTTAATGCATATTTTCTAAAATAGATTCTTCTTTATTAAGTATTTATTTATGTTCATCAATTTTCATAAGATTTCTATAAATCATTTGTTTTATTTTTGGTGTATGAGCATGATGTTCTTATAATTTCTAGACAACCTTTAAAGATTTGAGTTTTATATCCTCAATTGTTTATAATTTTTCTTAATAATCAACATAACCAAATTTTTTAAGAATCGTATCATTAATACCTTCATTTAATAGTTCATTATCACACATATAACTAATAGCAGCAGTAAGATTATATTAAGATTAAATCCAAGTAGATTATTTTATTTTTTATTTTCTTATATGACTATATCTAGGTTAAATGATGGCATCACTATAATCACAAACTACCACATCAGTAGAAGGACTATAAAATACAATTGGACATTTTGTAAAATGATGAAATTAAGAGCAGATTTCACATTTTAATTATTCAGTTTAATAAAGTAATTAATCCTTCATTTAACAATATTATTCTTAATAAGATTGTTATTCTTTTATGATAGTTTTGAAGTCCTAATTATTTATATAATATTAATACATCATAAAATATATAAGCAATTTCAGAGAATTGTGTAGCTTTTAAAGAATAATGTATAGGTTTCTAAAGTAAAAATTCTCTAATCCCTAAAGATCCTTCAGATTATTATTAGATAGAGACTTTATTAATTTATATATCTATTTCCCCTTAGATAATAAAATAAGCTTTATTAATTGAGTCATTTTCTTAAAAGATCACCTGACCTGGAATAAATTTCTGTATTTAAACAACACTGCATAATTGATTCAAAAGATTTTCATCAAATTTCTTAAAGAGTTTGCATTTAGTTATAATTGGTTTGTATATACTAGTTCGTAATTCTAATTTAAGATCTTCATTTAAATTTTCCATAAGTAATTCTGGACTCTCATCAAGAGTAAAGAAATATTCAAAATACTTTCTAATTTTCATTTGTAGAACAATATTGATTCTATTTTTTTTCATATATGAATTTATCTTAGCCATTTTATTACGATTCTAATCAGTTTTCTCTCTTAATTATCCAAATATATTTTATATTGAGGATATTGTATAACCAAAAACAAGTGATGTTATCAAAACCATAATAATTAAAAAGATTTATTCAACTAATGTTTATGGTACAATATCACCAAAACCAACAGTAAATGATGTCACTGTACCAAAATATAGAGATACAACATATCTAGTAATCCAATCTTTTTCTGAATAACCATATTTAATAAGCCAACCTGTATTATTTTCAAAGAATTCTTGAATACCTATATAATGCCATGCACAACCACTAACATGTGCAACAAATATCAAAAATATCATCAATTTCAAAACATCAATTGGAGCTGCAAACTTTTCTCTTATCATAGTTACTTCCTCTATTTATTCAAATATTTTATTAACTCTTGTAATTCTCAATAATAATACAAAATTAAGATAAGGTATATTATATTGAGATATAAGAAATGGTATAACAACCAATAAATCCTTAAAGAAATCTCCTTTAATATAATGTTAAAATATTTTTGTTCTATCTTCATGAATCATACCTTTGTAATAATAGGCTGTATTGAAGTTGATAATGATTTCCATCAAAAATACCCAACTAGGAATTGTACTGAATAAAAAATCAACAGTTTAAGCATTATTTTATAATGAAAAGGAAAGTTACATTGGAATATAAAAAATATTCATAACAATTAATATTAGAATTGTACAATCAACTAATAATTTAATTTTACTATCTGGTTTAATTACTCCTATTTACATTTCAACCAAAAAATTATAAATCAATAAACTTTTTATATAGGATTAAAAAGTCCATTTCTAATTAACTAATCCTTTTGCTTAATAATAATAAAAATCTGATGATTTGTCTCCAATTATTTAATATATTCTATGAGTAATCTATCTTAATCTATAATGATCTACTGCTGTCTTCAACTTTACCATAAATTTAATGGCTGTACAAAAAATCATTAAAGAATTCTTTTTCCACATAATGTCAAATCCTTCAACTTATGAGTTCTCAGGTGACTCATCATCTGCATAGTGATGATTATCAGGTTTTGTAAGTACTCCACGGCCAGTGAACATTCTTTCAGTATGAAAATCATTAAAATTCATCATTATTGTTAATAATAACCATATAATGCTTTAAAATTAAATGACATTTTAAATTTTTAAGTTCGTGCCCATTCACTGGTCTCTGACAAGGTATTTTGACTTAGTTCTTCCATTTTTCTTTGCAATCTCTAAAACCCTTCCTACGATACAGATCCCTAAAATGTCAATGTCATTGTTTTAATTAAATTTATCTCATGATTTAATTAATCTAGAAACTTTGCTCTTTTTGGATGAGTGGATACTGCTTCAATATTCTTAAAACACTAACTAACAATAAATGACATAATTGAATCAGTAACAGATTAATCTAAATTAATTTAGGCCAATATTACAGCCTATTCATTAAGTACTGTTAACCATTATATAACATATGGTCTTGGTATCATATCCATTCCTTAAGGTTAATCAAGGTTTAATAATTTAACATAACTCTGAAGACATGGCTAATAATATTTAGATAAAATTCCATTAATTTATTATTGAATTGGTTCAGCAAATTCTTTAAAACCTTTTTATTTCTTTGAATTTGAATATACACTCTAAGCTAAATCTTTAATCTAACTAGCAATCAATTTTATATTATGCAAAAATATTAAATAATCTTAACCCTCTTTACAATTCAATTAAATATAATTCAGACCATCTTGTACTAATTATAAAAACAGAATTCCATCAATATTTTTATTCTTAGATATTCTAATAAAATATAAATAAATCCTTACTTAAGTATCTCATTAAATATTTGTAACATGAATTCAGAAAAATTCACTCCAAAAAAGTCTCTTTAAGGAACAATAAAATTAATTTTTATCTATTTTAATGTGTAATTTGTAAATTGTAATGATAAAGACTAAACTTCTATATCATTAATAGCATTATCTATCTTCTGAGTATCTCCAAATAGATTAGCTATTATCTAAACCATATTTTTAATTGATTCAATATCCTAATTTATTCTTTAACACAATATTGAACTATATTGTTAACTAAACCATGATTTTTAAGCTAATTCCAAAAACTATAACATCTTATTATCAATTTCTTCCTTCAATTTTTGCATATTTGGATTTAAATTAAGATCTCTACATAAATTTTAAAATTGTTTAACCTATTTACTAAATTTACCACTTACAAAATTCTCTAAGGCTTTGCAATTCTATAGTTGTAATTCCTTTTAAGGTAAAGAACATTGTTAAAGGAATTCTATAATAAAATCACCTCTAATCATCTCAACTTAATATGCTTCATTATCCCTTTATTATAAAGTTTTATTAAAATAAGCATTGAAACTTGTCTTTATAGATTACTAAAGATGATTAACAATATCTTAAGTACTATTCTATGTTAGATTTAATTCATTTATGTATTCAGCTATTTCTAAAATCTAATTATACTCCAAATTGTCTTATTTTATTTATTGAAGCATGTCATTATATATTTACTTAATTACTTGATCTATTGATTCATTCAACTATTTAAATAATGATATATTTTTATATTAATTAATGTTTTCCTTTTATAGAGAAATTAATTTCATCACTTAAGCATTATTTCTTTATAGATATGCTTCTTTCAATTAATTTGGTAATTAAACATATTATTCACATTTTCTAATAAAATCAATAACTTTTTTCAAATTTTCCTAACTCTTACTTAATTAATTCATTGATTATGAAATTGAATTTAATTTAGACAATAATTAAAAGGTTCTCTTAGATAAAGATCCCAAAATTAATATTTGATCGATTTGAATAGGTTAACCAGACTTATCATTAGATGATAATGATTTTTTTCTTTTTATTTAATCTTTAAATTCTTTAGAAATGAATTCATTATGAATTTACAAAATACCTTAATTGATACAAAAGAAATCATCTATAAAATAATAAACGATATTCTTATTCATTTCTATATTTTATTATTACAACATAATCATAGATTACCTACTAATTTATGGCTATACTATTCTTAAGAATGTCTAAGCATCAAATTATGGAGAATCAAGATGAATTTTAACAATAACTTTATCCAAATTTTTTATTTATTATTTAATTTGTTCAACTGATTCTACATCCACAACAGCATTTAAACTTTCAGCTATTTACTTTTTTTTTAATGCTGCACCCCTATTCTTATTAGATTTAGTGGTTCTCTATTAGGGGATAAAAGGATTATAGAAAGTCTTAATCAAATATTCTGGATTTCCATCCCATTATAAAGTAATATGTTCTAATTTCTTCTATCTTTTATTTTACTCTCTTTATAAGTTCAGATTCTCTGGAGGAGCTTAATCAGATTCTTTCCATGAAGTTTATTAGATTTACTCTTAAATTTATTAGACTCTAACACTCTTATACCAATTTTCAAATTATTCTTTGAGTTTTTTAATTTCAAGAATGCTTTCAAGATTAAAATGAGGTCTTTCATCTTTTAAGTATTTAATAATCTTAAATGCTATAAGTCCTTTATCTTATAATTTTTTATCAGCTAAAACATGAGTAGATAGGGAAAGCAATTTGTATTCTTCATCTTCAAGATCTGCAAATACTTTAATAAATTCAATTCTTTATGGATGTTTTTCTAGAATACTAAGAAATAATTCAGCACTATAATATGCAGATTTTCTTAGACTACCATCAACTTTAGATTTATTTCCTATACAATATAATAATCCAAATGGCAATTATTCATTACCTATTAAATATAATCGGATTTCTTTAGGATTTAATTACATCTTCAATATGTCTAGTTATTTAAGATATTTAGATGTCTTCACTTTAATTTTTTGTTAAGATTCTTTGATTTTGGTTAAGACAGCTATAATTTATTGCTAATTATTCATTAAATATATATAATGTCATTTATTAATCTTTGGAAGATTGTTTTGGCTTTGA
Organism: Paramecium biaurelia; assembly: GCA_000733385.1. NCBI lineage: Eukaryota > Ciliophora > Oligohymenophorea > Peniculida > Parameciidae > Paramecium > Paramecium biaurelia. The sequence goes on from JPFL01000047.1 coordinate 252,459, forward strand.
CTCATTTATGAACCTGTTTAATAGAATTATTGATTAGCTTAACTGTTGGGTCTATCCTTATCATTTTAATATCTTTCTTTATCTATTTTATCTCTATTGTTTTTTGATTTTTCTTGCATTTATTTATATCCAACACCAAACTAAAAATAGTAATATTGGATTTATACTCTTCCCATTCTTTCTGGTGATGTCTCTTTAGGAGGGAAATGTGCCCATCCTCTATAATCTCCTAATTATCCTTTAAATTTATCTAATTCCTTATCACATGAAGCACAAGACCAAAGTTGTTTTTTAGCAAACAATCCTTCCTAATCTTTAGATCCTCCTTCTCCTTCCAGCATCATAAATATTTAATTAATCTATTCAATTAGTATTATAAACATACTCTCTATTCTAAATAAATCAAAGCCTTCTTAGTTTCAGATTTATTAGCTAATTATTTGATTAAAGCTTAAACAACTTCTTCTAATCTAGAAACAAGATCATTTTAAAGCTTTTCCAAATCTTCTAATTCAGCCTTCTTTTCCAATTTAATTCTTAATTCTTCAATTTATTTAGATAATTCTTCTCTAACCTATTTTAATTTAGGTTCAAAAAGAGCTAAGAGATCTTCTCTTGTAACCACTCCATCAATTTTCTTTCCAAACTAAGCTATTTTTGCTTTATTTGCATCTTAATCTTTTTTCATTTAATCTTGGATTTCTCTTAATTCCTATAAACCAGAAATGATTGAATCAGTTTTAGTTTATTTCATCTTATTTTCTAATTCAGCAATCTTTTATTAAACTTACTATGCATTTTATGAAAATTGAGATTTGTGATTGATTAACTCTCTAATAATAAGATATATAAAATAATTACTATTCATTTTAAGCAACTTAATCTTGTAATTCTTTAAAAGTATTTAAAAAATCAGGACTTAATTAAGGTCCTTTGGTAGGACTATTATCTAATTATGGTTAGGATCCACGTTTAGATTTATTTAAAAGATCTTTGATTTAATTCAAATCAATTTTTATTTTTTCTTATTCTGTTAAATCACCTTTTTTACCAAGATTTATTTTGAATTCTCTTCTAACTTTTTCAATTTCTTCATCTATATGATCAAATGTTTATTTTTAATATAATGCTACTTTCTAACCAAGATTTGTTAGATCTTATTGAGAAGCATAATTTTCTAATTAAGCCCTAATTTTATTGATTTCTGCTAGAATAATGACCATTTGATTTTCTCCAATATTACTTCCTTCTTCGCCTGTATTTCCAAATGAAGCTAAATTAAGTTATGTTTATAATTGTTCTAATAAAGTAAAAAGCTTTTTGATATCATTTTTTATTATTAATAAATCTTCACCATCAACATTAGATCCTCCTGAACCTCCTTCCCTATTTTTTTTCTTTAATTCATCAAGCAATTCAAATAATTTTTAAATCTCCTCTTCATGATTATCCAACTTTTTATTAATAATAGATAAATCAACTTCAGAATTTGGTTACTCAATATAATCTTAGTCTTTCATTTAGATTGGTTATAATAAATTTTTTGATGGATTGTTTAATTGTTTTTGTAATTCCTTATATTAAGATTCTAAAATAATAGAAATAATATTTACCAAGTTACGTTAAGCGATTTTAGACATCATCAGATAAAGGTTTAGATTAGATTTAATAAACATTAGAATCTGGTCTTTGTGTTTATAAATCAGATATTATTTTATTTTAATCGTTAATAAGTTTACGAAGCTTATCTAATTCCTCATTGATTTTATCAATTTATTGCTATTTCTAAATTATATCTTCAACATTTTTATTAATTTATTATTATTCTTATTCTTAAGCTGTAGCAATCTCCTTAATTTAGATATCTTAATCTCTACAAAGTATTATCTATAAAATAATTAATGAACATTTAGTACCATATCTTTATTTTAATGCTTATAACTCTGCTTTAGTAGCAAAATTCTAATGAATTTCCTTTACTTAAGAATCAATCACATCAACTTTATCCTTTGTATCAGTCTACTATGATTCTTCTCTTAATTTCTATCATTTAATACTAAGTTTTACCTGCACCCAATCACTATTGTCTTTTACCTATCCATTTATAAGTACCATGCCCTTATGTAACTGTTTGAGAATAGAAATAATGACAGAAAAATTCTTTTATAAGATCTCTTCTGAAAATGTAACTTGCATCATCTTATCTAAACTCATATTCCCCAAATCCTAATCAAAAGAAGTGAAGTTGGGATCAAATATCACATTTATAATTTGTTCATCCATTTTAATTAAATTAATGAATAGATTCTTTTTCACAGGATAAGCTACTCCATCAGAAAACAGCGAATTCGATGACGAGTACACTCTTAAAGTACCGTCAGAAGAAGAAGTTAGAATTGTGGCTGTTAGATTAAGAAATTGTATAGTCCTCTTCTAATTATATTACTTTAGGTCAATATTTTCTAACAGGTATAGATGTTTGTAGAGAAAAAATCTTCAAAAAACACCTTGAAGATGAAAAAGGCACTCCCAATGGTTTCTTACCATGCAAACCACTTGTAGATAGCTATTATTATTGCATTTCATAAGTATATATTTATATTTCTTATTAATCATTAGGGATAATATGGATAATCAGTCTAAGATGCTCCAGCTGATACATAAGATAATCTATAAAAATTTCAAAGTTGTTTATTCAATAAATTGAATCCTGTCAACTATTGTAAAGGGTTATCATTTAATAAAATATTCTTAGATTTGCAAGTAAAGCTGTCAGAGAAATGTATCATCTCCCAGGCACAAAAATTAAGGATACAACAATTTGATTACGCATAATCAATAATTGCATAATAATAATAAAAAATAAAAACTAAAATTTATTTAAAATTCAATCACCATCCCCACCATTATTATCATCATCTTATTATTTTCTCTTATGTGTATGTCTCCTATCTCTTTTCTAATTTTTATCTTTACTATCATGACTATTCTATCTATTTCTTGATCCTCTCTTTTTTTATCTATTTTATTGATCAATTAATTTCATCAAAATCTCATTATTTAAATCATTATCATCTGATTCATCACTTTATTATTATTATTATTATTATATATTTGGAGGATACATTTAAGGATACATTCCATAAGGATTCTAAAATTACATCATACCCTATTACTACAATTATTACTATTAAGGCATAATTCCATATTGTTAAAATGGTTATGGTATCATTTATTATCTTGAATGATCATATTCTTCTACTCTCTATTTTAATTATTTGATCTCATTCAAAATATGTTATTTTTATAGGTCATCTCTCTCATTCAATAATTATGTTAAACTATCATCCTTCTCTGCATCAAATACTGGTTTCCTACTCCCTACTAAAGCAGACAGTTATTAAATATAATGATTTTATTCTTCTATTTGTTTCTGCATATTAAATAATTTCTAATTTCCTTAAATTGCATTAGATTAAGGTCTTGTTTAATTCTAATTACTCTGAATAGAAGCTTTCCTTTGCATTTGCTAAGACTATATTTCTGGATAATCTACTACTTACATAGATTTGTTTAATTTTAAGTTCTAAACTGGTTATAAATCAGTTTACAATGGCTCTATTGGAACATTGTTTTAAACATTAAAAGTAGGTTAGTAATTTTTGTAATGTATTTGATTATGTTCATTCCTTTATTTATCTTTCTAAATTAAATCCCTTTATAATTGCATAGATTATTATTCTAAATGATATAGATGATCTTCTTTCTCCTTCATTCTAGTATTATAATCACTTACCTTTTTAATCATTTTTTAATACTGTCTACTCCTATTATTACATTAACTATATTAGTTAATCAAACTTCTATTTATTTGAATTGGCTTAAATCACAGGATGATATCCAGCACCATAACCACTAGGTGGAGCTTTTGAAAACATATTATGGCCTAACATCTAAAAAGTATTTTAGTATTGATCCATTCAATTAATAATGAAAATTTTAATATACATTAATTTAGAGAACTAAAGTAGAGTAGTATGAAGATAATTAAAATTATTCAATTTGTTTTAGAATTATTACAAATTTATATTGAATCTCATAAATATAACTAATTTAAGTTATACTAATGTTTAAATAATAAAGCATATACATCTTCTCTTTTTATATTCTTAGATTTGCACAATTATAAAATTAAAGCGACTTTTCTGATTTTTTTTATAGCTAAGTTTAATGAATCATTCATTAAAACATTAATAAGTTTAATGCAAATAGTAAGATTAAATATTAAAGCTAATACCTCAAGGAATCGACCTCTTAAATCACCAGAGAAAAGGTAAACTACTACGATATTATTTCCCAATTACATTTTCTTAGGTCTCTAAGAAAACATAAAAATTGTGAAATTTTCAAAGACCATTATTTCAAGCAGTATCAAGTTGACAAGATCAAGTTCTCCATAAAAAACATAAAACATTGGCTTAGCTCTAGAATTTGCTAATGCATAACCTAAACATTAAAAAACATAAAGCGTTCAACTAAGTAAATAAAATGTTGAATAATTTTTCAAAACTTAATTCTAGAATCATGAAACAATTCAAGGTAAACCATATCCTTCATCAAAATATGGTTATGGACTTGTAAATAATCATAAATCTGAAATGACTTTAGATACAATAAGTGATTATCCAAATACTCCAACTTTAACAGTTCCAGCGTTAAAAATGATTGATAAAAGTAGCAATGTTTGGAATGGAAATAACTTCAATTTCTCAAAGAAAATAACTGGATTAATTCAATTCTAAAATGGATTTGTTTATGAAGGAGAAGTATTGAATTGTGATGATACAGTCATTCTAGATGGAAATGGAACATTATTTTGTGATATATCAAAATTAAGAGTAATTTATGAAGGAAGATGGAAAAATAACTTATTTCATGGTTTGGGGAAGTATTTTAATCAATACTAAATTGAATCTTCTAAAGATTGGCATTTTAATTGGAAAATGATTTAAGGTATAATATGAATTATAATTATAGGGACTTTCAATAAAGGAGAAATTATAAACTGCAAAATTGATTTTTTCTTAAGTGAAGAGATATTGTTACATAATATAGATTACTAAAAATGAATTAAATACTATTTAAACATGAAATGATTATAATTATCTACTATATCAACCCAATTTATTAGTATAATTATGATTTTCCAATTAATCCACTATAGTTTAATTTCTATGATCCACTACTTACTTTTGTTGATATAACAAATATTAATTTTATTATTTAACTTATTCTACAATAGCTGTTTGTATGGTATCATGCAATTGATCTAAGAGAATGGCTGAAGTTGCATTAAAAACGAATTCGGAATCACAATTTTCATAACGGATCTAAATTCTATTATAATTTTACTTTAATGGTATTCTATTTACTAGTATTGAAAAGGGGATTCTTAATTACAATAGCTTATACAAAAGATACGAATAGTATTGGTTCAGCATCACCAGGTTTCTTAAATAAAACTAATCCAACATTTGTTAAAATTACAAAGACTTCTTACCAATCACCTTAAAACATCTTCTTTTTAAATATCTACAACCATCCCATATTCTATGAATGTAATTTTTATTTAGAAAAACATCTTTATATAATTGATTTTTATATATTCTTCTCCAATTTCAAATATTACATTATCTTTGGATCATCTCTAATACCCAAATAGTCTCTATAATATAAAAAGTTTCCATCAATCTTTATCTATTATGTATAAGGTGCCAATTCTTCTAAATTTTTAGTTCCTAATTCACCCCAAAACTTATCAAATTATTATAAAAGTTAATTTTCTTTAGGCTTCTCCTTTCCTATCATAATCTATTCCTTATCTTCATTCTCTTCTGTTATTGTCTCAACAATACTATTCTCATATTTTTAATTGATTCTAACACCAATCTTATTGTGTATCAAAATGTTTTATTAAAATTCTATTAATCTGGACTTTAATTGTCCTCATCATAAGCTTCCTCAATTTTCAAAGGTCCACATTGTATTTCTTCCAAAGGATTAAAAGTACATCCATACATTGATTATTGATTTCCTCTTACTAAAGACATTCTTTAAGATGAATTGTGTCCAATTATATAAATCTTATTCGATGCCCTACTACCTCCAATTGACATTTTGCTCAGTCTCCCAAATCCTCTACCATTGAGTTATTATGAATTAAACATACTTGATCTAGGAATAAGACTGCTTCTTAACTATTAGTTAGTTTTCGATATTTGAATTTTCAAGCATCTTTTTTAATATGTTATTTCTCTTTTCAATTCTATAATCTATTATTCTAGTCCTTCCTTTGTTTTTACAAAATTTATATTTAATTCTTCAAATTACTAATTCTATTGATATTGATAATAAATTACTCGTTTAATTTAATTTCTAATTAATTAATTTATTCTTTATGTTGTTATAATGATTATTTTAAAGTGTCTATATCTGTATTCTATTGTGTTTTGGTCTCTAATTCTTCTATAATTTTCATTAATGATTTGTTATTCAATTATAATCTAGTATTTTCCTTATTCATCTTATTTAATTATTCTCTAAGATTTTTAGTATCTATTTGCATTTCCTTCAATTCTGTCTCTAATCTAGTTATACTTTTCAATTCCTCCTTATAAAAGTTAAGTTGAATTTTTAATTCTTTATTCTATTCTTGAATTTATTAATAAAAAATAAATAAAATTTACATTAAATTATGATTAAAATATATCATTATCTTGTAAACATAATTTTATCTATTAATCTTTATTTAAAATTTCAATCTCAAACTATTATAATTATCATGATGTCAATTCTTTTTCAATAATCAATTCTTCTATCTTTTTATTTTTGATATCTATATCATTAATTAAATTAGAAATCAATCCTTCAATAAATTAAGTAGTCTTGTTTATCTCAGTTAAACAAGAAAGACCTGCTTTATTGAAATATTTCTATTTAATTAAATCAGTCTATTGATAAATAAGATTTGTAAAATTTCTCCTATCATTAGAGTGTGTGGAAATCAAATTAATTTATTTTTAATTGTCTTCCTCACTTGAATAATGTTAATCTTCTGCTTACTATTCTACAATATTTTACTTTCTATTCTCCAATCCTTTTGATTATCTCCTAAGTTATTCATTAACTTTTTGTTGAGTATCCACAAATGGTTGGATGTATCTCATAATTTCAATAGAATTTATTTAATACCTTACCCAATCTTTCTAACTCATGATAAACAATAATAGTGCCATATTTATTAGCAATCAACTTATAAAAAATTTTGAATTGCAAAAGAAAATCATTATTAATATTCTGTAACATATCCAAAGGTAATCGACGAGCATATTTGCCTAGAGTATCAACATTTATTTAAGATTAAGGTTGAATTATATCTTATTGTAATAAAAATTCAAGTATGATAGTTTCAACTAAATAATATAGTGTGAATATTACGTGCACAATAGGTCACATTTTATTATTTCTCTTTGATAAATTTATAAAGCTATTCTTTAACATTGTCATCTAAATCACATTTTATATCCAATCTGGCATATTAATCTAATATGTTTGAAAACTCAAGGAGTGTTAAGTATTTATTTTGATAACTTTATCTATATTAATCTATTAAGTCTGAAAACATAATAGTCTATTTAAGTTGTTTTAAAATATATATAAATTCTCTGATTTAAATCAGTTTACAAACTTGGCACTAGGAGGTTTATTTTGTTATGAGGCACCTTGAGCACCTTATTCTGCAGGCTTTAGTATTTGGAACGAACACATAAGGGATTCATCAATAGTCATCATAGAACCTGCAAATGAGACTGCATAAAAATACCTGCATTATCAAACTCACCACAATAATTTGGAGCTGAAAACAGTGTCACTAATTATCTTTTACTGAAGAACTCATAACCATCTTCTACTACCTATAATAAGAGTTGTGCTTACTTAATGAGCTCTACAAATAAGATCTAATTCATGTTTTTTGAGGAAGACCTAGACAATTTCTTAACTAAACACATATGAAACTCCTCTTTCATTATCTGCCCATCCTTAAACATCTTTATCTGGATCAGACCAAAGCAAATCACATAGTAGTCCTGTATCTGGAACATCAGTAGGCCTCATTATTCTTCTTATTTATTCTAAATTAGATAATTCTGGAGATAAGCCTCCATGCATGCATAGAATTTTTTCATCTATCAATGCTGCCACAGGTAGACAATTAAAACAATCTGTAAATGTTTTCCATAATTTAATTGTATATCGACGTTTACCTTATAATATTTAATGTTTCTTACATTCATCATAAAAACCATATATTCTATTGATAGATGCACATTCATGATTACCTCTCAAAAGGAAAAAGTTCTCTGGGTATTTTATTTTGTATGCTAACAGTAAACATATGGTTTCTAAGGATTGTTTACCTCTATCTACATAATCTCCTAAAAAAAGATAATTGCTCTCAGGAGGATAACCACCATACTCAAATAATCTCAGAAGATCAAAATATTGACCATGTACATCGCCTATAAAATCATTAAAATCAACACATCACCACATATCTTTAGAGGTGCCTCTAATTCCAATAATATAGGCTAACTGATGAAGATGTCTCTTGCTTTTATACAAAGACCTCTAACTTCAGGTTCTGTCAAATTTACATTTTTTCCTGGCTTACTACCTCTTACACTAAGTAATCTCTCGATTATGTTGTCCACATCTATTTCCCCCTATTTATCCTTTGCCATTTGATATTTACTTTTATTAATAAATATAAAATGGCAAATTAAAGCAATGATAGCATTTTGGATTTAAGAGAAATTTGTTCAAAACCTAAGGATGTAATTCATGACAATCTTCTTTGGAAATATCAGAATACTCAATTTTCAAGACCTCCTGAATCTCAATACAATCCAGAAACTTGTAAAATTAGCTACACCATTAAAGAATACTCCATTTAGGGAAAGTTATTGAATAAAGACTATAAAAATATTAGAAAGATTTCTCTTAAGCATGATAAAAAATCATATTTTGGATTGCATTTATGCTTAAATTCAATGGGTAATAAGGAATCTGCTGTATTTGAAGTAAATCCAAATTTAAGAAAATCAATAATTTAATTGGAAACTGAAAATGAATGTTAAGACATTCCAATGGTTGTGTTTATAGAGCATAAATATAAAAATATATTAGATTAACCTTAAATATGGATTGTTGAAGTTCATGATGTTGAAGAGATTGAAGATAATGAAAAATTAACTTTGGGGGAGAGAGAACTAAAAACTAAATAGTTGAAACCTTAAGCTACTTAATTATTTAAAGATTAAAAATATAAAGAAGCTATTTAAATTTACAAGAGTATTTAGAGTAAAATTGGATAAATTCCAAAGGCTTAGAAAAATATGATGACCTAAGAATAAAAGACTTTTTTTTAGATTGAACTCTCCCGAGTTTTTTCTAATTAAGCAATTTGTTATTTATAATTGAATGAATATGCAAAAGCCATAGATACATCAAAATAAGCTATGGCAGAATGGGATTAAAATTTTAAAGGTACAATAATTCTTTGATTATCTTTAGCTTATTTTATTTATGCTAAAGCTCATTTTGAAAGAAATGAATATAGTGATGCTTTTGAATATTTTTAATAATTCATTCAAAAATTCCCCAATGAAGATGTTACAGAAGTTTAAATCTATTTATAAAAATGTAAATAACTAAAAACCACAAAAAATGAACAATAATTATATAAGAAAATATTTGAAAGATTACAAGACAAAGATGAAGATGAATTACAAAGAGAATAAAAAGAAAAATTTGAAAAAGTAGAAAAGAATAGATAGACTGAAAAAATATTGATTTCAGCAAAAAATGGATAATCTATTAATCATGAAGAAATTTAAAAATTATAGTGATTTTTTAAAAATAAAAATTAACTCTTTCATAAGGGACAATCACTTTTGCTACTACTCTGAAACCATTTCTAAATACAAGTTGAATGAAATTTATGTTTGCATGTTCTACAAGCCATCTTTGGTAATTCTCCATTCTAATGATCTATATAATAACATATAGATCATTCTTCAAGATCTAAAATTAAATATATTTAAGATTAATATCTTAAAATTGTTAATCAATATTTTTCTTCTATAATTTCAATGCTATTAATATTGTATCATTTTCATTTTATAAAATCATTCTTATCTACACTCCATTATCATTTAAGAATTATAAAATATAGTATAAATTACTTAAATAAGTAAGATAGTTTTCTTTAAATTGAGTACAATTCTTATTCTATAAAACAACAAGCCAAGCAAGTAAATTAGGTAATATTTTACCATCAAGAGGGAATGTTATTATATCTTCTACATCTTCTTATCGTAATCATCTCATTTCTTCTTCTTTTTTTATATCAAATCCATCGCTTTAATAATTTCATTTAAGAATTCTTTTTATTCCCCTTTTACTTTTAATATATTCAAAAACTATAAAAACTAGACCAAAGCCAGTTTTAGATATTAATTCTAATGATTTATTTTCAAGACTTTAGTTAAAGAAATCTTTATTTATAAATTTTTACAAATTTCAATAATCTCTAATTATAGACAGAATTTAAAAATAATCTATTAATTAACCTAATATAAGGGTAATTCAAAAAAATATAATTAATTTTCAATTAGGACATTTCCTTTCAATAATACTAAATTTTCCTGATTCATAATATTCATTTTTTGCAACCCAAAGTGATTAAAATGAACTAAGAGAAGCTAATATTGATCCACCAATAAATACAGAGTGATATCGATTTTACTATTTAAATATAGATAAATTTACATTTGAAGGGTACATAACTAATTTGACTTTACACATAGGAGGTGCTAAAGCTGATAAAGTTGTCTATAATTTATTTAAGAATCCTGGAATATTAGAAGAACCACCAGTCGAAATAACAGTAGATGATAATAATTATTTGATATCATTTGTAGAATTATTTATTATATCCATTAACATATGTTAAATACCTTTAAAATTTTCATTACAAAAAAATAACTTATCTGCAATTTCTGATAATTATGATTGTTATATTTAAATAAATTTACCATCAGGTAATTCATATTATTGATTAGTATCAATAGTTTCATAAGTAAGAAGTGATTATTTAATATCTCTAGCTTAACATGTTTTTTTGAATTAATTGTACTCCCCAACTATATATTATTTAAAAGGTTCATTAAGTTATTCTCCACCAATTGGTGCTTATACTTATGTTTTTAATAATGTATATCCATCATGTACAGCTGATGCAGTTGTAGAATAAGCTCCAATATCTAATATCAATGCAGTTGATCTGCCAGCTGAAAAAGTGGCTAAAGCTGCATTTCTAATAGTGAAGAAATTGGGAAGCTCCATACTCTCAAATAATATTTCAATCACTTTTTAGAGATCATGTTTGGATTAAAAGTTATTAGCAAGCAAGAGACTATAATCTTTTGGTTATACATATATTTTTTCAAACATTTTAGATAATAGATGTTCATAGAGATCTGGATTAAATGGTTAAAGTATATCAAGAATTTATGTATTTCCTACACCTAAAGCTTCATCACCAAATTAAAAGGTTTCTGTACATTTTGTAAATGTACTCCATCTTGGAAAATCATCTCCTGTAAATCCTACTCTAGTATAAAGATTTCCAATATCAGCTACTACAGATAATATTTCATCACTATTCATATTTTTAATTAAAAAAAATGCTTAAAGTTCATGAATTCTTTTCAGTAGCCATTTAATTAGCTTACAATTCTGCTAAAATTATTAATTCAGTTAGATTATCTACAGATATTGGTCAAAAATGGAAAGGTGTTGATGATCCTGTTACTATAGCTGATATTTAAGCATAATCATATATTGTTTAATAATTACATAGACATTGGTATTATTATTGAATTAACCAAGGCCAAAGTTAACAATAATAGGAGAAGAATCTATTGAATATTCTTAACCTATTAATTTACCTGACACTCAACTATAATTGTATGATGAGGATATTTTCAATAGAACATATGATAATAAATTGATTAGAACATAGTATGAAATTGATGATCTATGTGTTTGGGTTGATCCTTTAGATGGAACATTAGATTTTGTTAAAGGAGATTATGAAAATGTTACTACTTTAATTGGAGTTTCTTATAAAAAATAAGCTTTGATGGGAATTATCTCATAACCGTTTATAAAAGTATAAGAACCTTAAAATTTATATGAATTCAAACCCAAAATCTATTTTGGTCATCAACCATAATAAAAGGTGTTTTATACATATGATTGTATATCAAATATTCCATCAGAATTAAAGAAACCTTAATTTGATCCAATGAATGTGAGATTATGTACATAAAGAAATAGATTAAGCAATTAAGAATTATAGAAAATCAATTCTTTAGGTTGTTCATTATATTAAGTGGGAGGATCAGGAAAGAAAAGTCTAACAGTTTTAGAGGGTTAAACTGACATTTTTATTTGTTTGGGTGTAGGAATGAGTAAATGGGATATTTGTGCTCCTGAAGCATTATTTAAAACATTTGGTGTAAGATCATAAATTTAATGATAAGGGGGATTTCGTTGGATTAGCTGGTTAACATTATGAATACAATCCAAAAGATAAATCATTTGACAATCCTTATGGAAACTTATCAAGCATTCATTCAGAATTGTTAGAAAAATACTTACCCAAAACTTATGGGATGTTATGATATGTATATTAAATTTTAATTAAATTTAATGGGTAACGAATAAATCAAACCAAATATTGCTCATTCAACTGAATGGACATTTATAAGAGAAATCAAATCACATCCTTTATTTGGACATATCAAAGTATATAAAGGACCTTCTGATTAATTACAATGCTTAAAAACAGTTATTGTAGAAGAGTCCTAATATAAAGATTAAATGGATTCCCTCAAAAAAATAATTGTTAAAGATGTTTTATCATAAAACTAACCAAACTGTTCTTCATTAGTTTGTGTCAATCGTTTAGAAACTTAAAAACAAGAAGAATTCTGTTCTAATTATGTCAAAATATATTTAACAGCCGATTATTCAGATCAACCAATACAATAACCAAAAGATATTAGATTATTTATGCTAGATATAATATAAGCACTCTAAGTAATGGATTAGAAAGGTGTAAATAATTGTCAATTTTGTCCTGCTAAAATTCTACAATTTGGAGATAGAGTTAAAGTTGTTAATACATAATTATTTACAGAAATTTCAGATTATGAATAACTTTACTTTAATGAAGTTTCTAAAGATGATTGGATGATTGCACCAGAAGTAATGCATTCTTTAAAAGTTAATTGTCCTCCTTCATTTAATACTGAATTAGCTGTTATTTTTAATTTTGGAATTATGATGATAAATTTATTAACTGGAATTCATCCTAAAGATGCATAAATTTATGATTATAAGAATTTACAACTTAATGATAATTTATAATCATATATTCATTCTATAGATTAATTACAAATACCAAGTAAAATTTATTTCTTATTTTAGATCATATTAAATAATTAATCTAAGATTGTGTTAACATTAAATCTACTCTAAGACCTACTTTTAAGTTGATTACTAGTTTATTAAGATAAGTTGAAATTCCACTTTAGGTTTCATAAATTAAAAATGAAGAGATTTCAAACAATTAAATATTCAATCCTTGTTATGAAGATGTTAAGAAAGTTTTAAGTGAATCTCATATTAATAAGAATCTTAATTTTCATAATGAGTCTCCATAGAAGATAGAGAAAGAATAGTTTATGACAGATACTCAATAATCAGCATAATTTAGAAAATCCAAACAAATTTATAATTTAGAAAATGCTTATAATTCTAGGGCATCCATCTAATAAAAGTAACAAATCTAATAAGCCTCTAATAAAGTTAAGACTTAAACAAAAGTATAAGTATTAAAAGTGAAAAGTCCAAATAAAAAGCCTAAACCTATCAGGGCTAATGGGAATCACTAAAAATGATATTATTATATAACTATTTTATTTATAAATTTTATTAACTTTCATCTCCAATGTCTGAATATTAGATTAAATATTAAGAAATCAAAGGGAGTTTAGCACTTCTGTTGTAACAAAATTATATTCTCAAATAATAACTCAAAGAAGCCAGTTAGGAAGTGCAGGAAAAATAATAACTAAAAGAAGAATGGTCATAGGAAGTCTAAAGAGTATAAGAAACTATACATTAATTATCTTTTGACAACCAAAGTACAAATGAAATTTATATAAGATTTCTAGCAAGAAAATGAATAATTAATTAAGGATTACTAAGAGTCATCATATTTAATTGAATAATAAGTTGAATAGATTACAAATCTTAAATAATAAAATGAAAAACTTTTAATCTAATTTGATGAGAGTAGACAATAAAATTTGTAAAAAGAAATTACCATAAAATAATAAAGAGATGAATTTAATAAATAATTAGAAAAATAGTAATCATTGCATTATGATGAAATCAAAAAGTTATAAGGTATTATAGACAATTAAAGTGGATTAATCTAATCATATGAAAAATTGAATGAAATTGAAAAATTAGATACTTAAAATTCATTTTATTAACAATAAATGGCAGTTGAAGATTAGATGATGGAATTAAAAAATAGAAATGTAATCCTAACAAATAAAATCAGTGAAGAAAAGTAGAAGTATGATTAGTTATTTTAATAACATAAAGATGAAGTTATGAAATTATAAAGTGTAATTAAAGATTAAAAGGAACTACTTTCTCAATATGAAAGAATAATCGAAAAGGATAAAAAGTCAATGTAACCTTAACATGAGAATAATTTACCTTATATTTAATAATAGGTAATACCACAATAAGTAGTAACAACATATTAACAAAAATAATAGCCTTAATCATCATTTTAACCATAATAATCATTTTAACCATAATAGTCATTTTAACAATAATAATCATTTTAACCATAATAACAATAAGTGTTGGCACCACCCTTATAATATGAGTAATATATTTAACCATAATTATCTATCTAAACTTAGCCTACTTATACATAACCTACTTATACATAACCTTAATATACATATACATAACCTATGAATACAAATATAATATATACCTAACCTATTTCACATAGATAACCAAAAACCTTTTTTACAAATAATAAAATTAATCATTAATTATAATAATAATAATAATTAAAGGAAACAAAGAATTAAAGAGAATATCCCCTATAAAAAAATAGTTTCCATTTAGATGAAGGAGATGATTGTTAAAAATCTGGTAGGGAGTTTTAAGAATAATTTTTATATAAATTTTAGAATGTTATTGGAAGAATGGAAGGTAAATTGTAATAAATGTAGAGTGAACTTAATATTTCTGATATTTCTGATAAACCAAGAAAACTAAAATGATTAAATTTATATTTTTATTAATTTTGTTGACAATCACCATGGAAATTATTCTTCTTATTGTGCAAATGTTACTTACTTTTTTTATGTGTCTAAATTTATATATAATTAATTACCTAATGGATTTTTTAATACACCAGGGTATTTTTAACCTTCATCTACATTAAATTGAGTTATTTGTTATTACGGCTAAATTTTAATCTAATTTGTTTAAGGTAAAGGACTGCTATTACCATAATTCTATATAATAAATTCTAATTTTACATTCATATTTTAAAATCCAAAGTTTTGTTAATGAGGTGGTTAACTCAATTATTATTATTAATTTTATGCTATTGCTTAAAATTGATTAGGAGGTTATAAATATTATTATTCTTATGGTTATTAATATTCTTATTATAATTGAGTAAATTAATCTTTATTTTATTATAATTATATTCCTATTTATTATTGTAATTATTAATTCTACTAACTTAATCCTTATTTCTATAATCTAATTTGGGTAAGCTCTTCATTAATGACTCTATATTGATCTTACAAATTTGACAACATAAGTTTCAAACTAAAATTCAATCATTTATTTACTTATCATTCAAGACCTGCATTTATTTTACATCCTCTTGTTTTTCAAATATAATACTTTAGAATAATTAATTTAATTAATTCTACATTTAATAAACTTACTAAGTAGAATCATTAACCTATTATCTTGCTGAATTAATTCCATTTTAATCATATCCTGGTATCATACTAACATTTGTTGGAACATTTAACGGTTAAATAACTGATTGTAACTACTAAACACTCTAAATTGGTTATATTGCAATATTGGCATTTGATCCTAATCTTGGTCTAGGTTAATTGAGTAGATTTGAATTAGAACCAAATCTTTATTGAGGAATTAAGTTTGAATTTGAACCTAATCTACCTCCATTAGGGTTACTGGAGAATCTTCTAACAATAGATAATAATGATTCAGGTAAAGTGATTGGTAAAGGGTATTTAAATTTAGAACATAATTAAACCAAATGTAAAGCAACTATGAATTCACCTTTATTTAGATGACCCTTCTCACCGATATCACAAATATTCCATAATTCTTTTAATTAATCTAAACTCAACCCTGATTTAGAAAATAAAGCTCTTGCCTGCATACCCTATATTATTTATGTGCCTTCTTAATCTATATTGGCAAAATAATTTTCATATTTTTGCAACTATTCATTTGGGATATCATAAACAGGTGGTTAGAATCCTTGGAGTTAAGGTAAAGGACTAGGAATGTTTTTGGATAGCAATTTTTCATCTGGCGGATAACCATTTTAGGATAATGCAATTAATTTAAGAGCAGCGAAAAATTCATCTTTTGTAAATGTCTGTCCATTAGATGATGTTATTTACCAAATAGCCTAAATTATTATTTAAATAATAATTACTCCTAAAATCTGTTAATTCAAACCACTTGCCTTAAAGAAATTAATCACCATATCTTAACCAAGTATTCCTTAACCCTTTTAGATTCATTATAATATATATTTACAGTTTAATCACACATAGTAAAGAAATAGTGGAAGGTGAGCAATTCATCTTAAGTATATTAAATTGACATTTTTGTTATATAAAAATATTAATACAATCAATTTTTTTCAATTTAGATATTCCGATTGATCACTTAATAGTAATCATATATTGTGTAAATATTCTATACCACATATTAAATAAATGGTTTATACATTTCTCCATAAATCTAAACTACTCCCTCCCATCCATATTCAATCATTATACAAGCAGCTACACTCTCCCATAAATCACTCATAATCTTTGGTATTTATGTTGAATATTAATTAATTAAGTAAAATTCATTAAATTCTTCTTATCTAAGAGCATCCAAGACTTTTTCTATTTCATTTTAAGTTTCTTGACACAACCCTATAGCATATTGATGATATCCATAATATAATGCCATTGTACCCATAAAACCATTATCAAGTAAGGAGATCTTAGCAATATGCAACATACCTGGACATAATAGTAATTTCGATTGCAATTTACCTTCTCTACACAATTATTATTATTATTAAGAGTAGTAATATTTCTCACATTCCTTATGTACATTAGCTACAATCAATAATTCAAGTATTGCATCTCCCAAAAATTCAAGTCTTTCATAATCTTCAACTGTCATTGCTTCATTAAGTCTAGGTAATTTGCAACCTAAAGATTATTCAAATTTATCAATTGATTAATTGTAAATTGATTTTTCAACAAACGGTCTTATTTATTTCTATAATTTTAAAGGATATACATGACTATTTTAAATATCAGGAAATTGTATTAAAGAACTTCCAGTATAAAATCTTTAAAATATACCTTAGAATCCAAAATTAGTTAATTTAAAGAATTTAATCACATCACTGAATTCATAATCTTTAATGTAACAAGCACCACATATAGCCTCATAAATATCAGCTTATTATTTTCTAGATAATTTGAAATCATCTACATCATTAATAGTTGTTGTCATATGATTTCTTACTTTTTTGTAATGTATCTTTGCATTCATTGTTCGAATTTATAGAGGTATATAAACATCAGACAAATGTTTATTAGTTATTAATTTTATTCTAAGTGATGATAATAGACTTTCATTATTTAAACATCTATCTTCAAATAACATGGCTGATGTTAGAAACTTTATAACTGAATCTCCTAACATCTCTAAATTTTAATAGTTTCTTTCTAAATTAAAAGATGGACATGATATTGCTTCTTCTATACGTTCTATTTATGCTATATTACTCAATTTATTATTGGCATTCTAAGTTTTTGCATAATGCATCATTTGACAAATTAATTAAGAAAATAATCTACCAATTAAATTCACATATTCAATTGATATAGGATAAGCAAATAGTTCACTCTATCCAGCTAAAAATATTTATTAACTTTTAGATACTAAAAATGAGCATTTAGAAGTACCCTAACAATCTGGACATACTAAAATAATCAAAAATATATATCATACTCAAATTTTAATAATCAGCTTATTGATGCATTTAATTTATATGTTTCATTTATTGTAATAAATAGAATTGTTAATCTTTTGTTTAATTATTGAATTTTTTACGAATAGCTTAAACTGAATTCATGGAATTAGGTAAATCTTTATTATCAAAAAATTTATATAGTGTAATTTCTAAATTGTTTATTTGATAATGTTATTAAATCTCACTTAATTCATTATATATTTGATGGTCTATCAAAAATCTAAAATACTCAATTAATAATGTATTTTTGTTAAAGCAAAATAAAACATTGTATAATTTATAGGGACTATCCATATATACTAAACTATTAGATCTATAATGTTATTTTATTAATTTGAATTTGCAATCTAAATATTGTTCAATTCTTTGAAAATCAATCTCCTTCTCTCCTGGAACAGTAAATATATTAACTTAATCACCTTGATTTGGACTAATAAAAGACTCAACAGTCCTAGCTTATTTAGAATATGCCTTTGCTGAATTGTTTTAATATAAATCACAGAAAAGTGAAATATTGAAACTCACAATTGACTTAAACTATTCTATCGAAACTATCAATTTTTTTGAAGCTCTATAAGTTGGAGATATATTTGAACTGAACATTGTAAAACCTATGATTTTGATATAAATCTCAGTTACTTAAATTGCTATATTCAAAGTTTCTTGGAGAGATTAAAATTAAGGATTGATTATCCACTTAGAAATGATTCAGAAACAATAAAACCTTTGAACCCTTCTCAAAAGTAATATAGTGACTTGATATTTATGGTGGCAAATACCCTATTGATTGAACATTAGTTGTTTCAGTCATTAAGTTTATGAATATTATTTATACATAATTTTGAGTAACAAAACTCATATTTACATAATAAATTTAGATAAAAAATAATCATAAAAAATATTCTTACAACAGTCATATTAATTTATATCAATCAAGTGTTCAATATAACTTTAATTTTACTTTTTGTCAACGCTTATACTTAATTGGTGAATTTGAAACTTAGAAAGTTTGGGAATAATAGTTGGAATTTTAGAATTATTAATAATTATGATCATCTTATTTAAAGACTTTAAGATGTTTTAATTAACCTAGTATATTGTGGGGAAATACTTTTTAAGATAAAAATAAATAAATGGGGATACTTATATTTATAGATGTAATAAGGATGATTGCAACAATAGAGATATAATTATAAAGGATGATAGAAGAAATGATATATTTTAATTATATTTTTTATGTTCTATAATAATCATTATCTATATATTAAGTACGGGTTAAACACTTCTGGTACAATGAAGAGACCTGCACCTAAGTAACTGAATATTGTATTTCTGGTTACTTTGATAAATGATGGTGTGACTGCATAATTAAATATATTTTTACTTCTTGCTGTTAAACCTGCTGTTGTCAAGGTTGTCAAACACAATAATACAAATCTTGTATTGACACTTGCTTTATCAAGAAGGTATTGTTTCTTGAGAGCTTGGAATATAGAATTAGAAATTACTTGTAATACAATTAGGAAGTTGATCAAAGAATTCTGTGGTAGCTTTATAGGTTTAGCAAACTTATTATTGAGTGTCAGCCTTGAGAATAAATTGGAAAGCATACTAAGGAATCCTATTGTGTCTCTTAATTTTGCATGTATGTATATATGTATCTAATTAAAATAATTATGTAAAAACCAGAATTGCAGAGAATATTTAAAGATCTTGCTGCAAAAGTGCCAAATGAATAAAAAGAGAAAGCAGCTATGGAATTGTAGAGTGTCTATTATAAATACATTTAATAGAGTGATGAATTATTCAATAAGATTCAAAAACTCATAAATAGTTCTGAGATTCATGAGAAATTTGGTAATATTTGTTGAATTATAAAATAATAGGTGGTATTTTGGCATTGGATTAATTGACAACAACTGTATAAGAGGCACAAGTGTTAACTTTTGTAAATAAGTTTATTCCAAATGTGTCAGGTTAATTTATCTATAATGATGAAAAATTTTTAAGAAAAAGTGCAGAAGTCTTTGGAAAATTACTTAGATTAGGTGGAACAAAGATAGCTTAAGTAGTAGATTCACATTTTGTAGAAGCATAAAAATAATTGAGAAGTGAAAAATATAAATTAGCTGGTGTATTAAGTTTAAAAGAAATTTTAAATGAAGCTGCTTCAATTACTTTCAATAAATTATTTTAAACTATGTAAACAGATCGTAATTTTACACTCATTCATGGAGCAATTAGATCAAAATAATAATCATTAAGAGAAGCAGCATTAGATTTATTTAGTGAAATTGTAAAATAAATTGCATAAAGAGAATGTATTAAATAATTAAAAAGATTATAGAATCCTATTAAGATTATTTAGTGAAAATCTATACTGATGAAATTGAATCCAAAAAAAAATCAAAAGAAGAAGAATACATTCATGGCAATATTATGATGATCAAAATTCTTCTTACATATGCCAAATAAGATGTAATCCAATATTAAAAATTAGGTTTTTTCACAAAATCAAATTTATGAATAAGGAGAATATGTTCTATCCAAAAAAGATCATAAATCTACTATTATCAATAAGGCTGTTATTGAAACCTTACCAATCTTAGCCAAACATGCTAAACATCATGCAGTCTAAGAATTTATGGAATAAAGCATATCATTTCTATTATCATAAACTGTGTAAGCTAAATCTGTAAAAGATAAAAGTCTACCTTATATGACTTTGGCAATGCTTATTTCATTTTTGAATGAAAATATGCTTTAAGATCTCATTAAAAAAGTAATCTTGCATATTAGGTAAGAATTACTACAAAAGAACTTTTGTGTAGAAATGATTCACTGTTTATAAGTGATATTTTAGAATTATACAAGAAAATTTGCAGAATTCACATCAGTTGATGTCCTAGTAGATGTATCAATATTTCATATTCATTTAAGTAAATACTCTTAAATGGTTTACATCCTCAGTCAGTCTAATTTCTAAATTAATTATGTAGATAACAACCAAGATAATCTGATTATATTCAATAAAAGCTCTTATAAACTATTGCAGCAATTCTTCTTAGAAAGATTATTAATTTTGTAAATCCTAAATAACAGAATTTTGATAGCAGTATCTTGAATGATTTTTAAGGATATTTATAAAAAGCAATTACTACAACAGAATTTAGATCTCCTGAAGCCATAGCTAATGCTATTCAAACACTCAGCACTTTCTCATTTGATTTATAAGATAGTCTTGCAATCTTTGTGAAAGATGCAGTTTTACCTAATCTTGCTAATTCAAATCCAATTATAAGGAAGGCTACTGCAAAAGCAGGATGTTTATTGTATATAAAGAAAGGGAGATCAACAGGGTAATAGATGATTTCTAAGAATGTTATGTATGAAATATTAGATAAATTTATGAATGTTGCTATTTCAGATACAGAATAAGATATAAGGTAAACAATGCTTGCATCTCTAAATGAGAATTTTGATCCATATTTAAATTCTCCTAATAATTTGAGAAAATTATTTTTATGTATGAATGATCCAATTCCAGAAGTTTAAGAAATTGCTTTAACAATTCTTTGTCGTTTATCCATTTTGAATCCCTCAGAAATTACTCCCTTTCTCAAGAAAACTCTATTTGAATATCTTTAAACTCTAACATTTGATAATAATCAACCTGAAAAGTAGACTATTAATAAATTGTACTTATTGACATCATTAATTAAACATGGTCGTACAATTGTCTAACCCTATACCAGTAATATAGCTAAGGTAATTCAATAACATTTAAAAAATCCCAATACTAGTGCTATTGTAACTTCATATTTACTATAAGCTTTTGCTTAATTAACAGAAACGGCAAATTAAGAAATTTTAGTTAATTTAAAGGAAGTTTTTGATATCATTATAACAGCAATGTAAGATAAGAGTTCAACTCTTAAAAGAGAGGCTGCTGTCAAATCTTTAAATTTAATTATTAAGAATACAGGATTTGTTGTACTCCCTTATTATCGTTTTCCCAATTTAATGGAGGTCATATTTTAATTAATTAGAACTGAAACAATTCCAGAAATGAGATAAGAATGTTTAAAATTATTAGGAAATCTTGGAGCTGTAGATTCATTTATTTATAAAAGTGTTTAGGGAGTACCAACAAAATAAAAATTTAAATTTCTAAAAAATTATCAAAATGCTCTCAATTCTGTTTCATCAAGTGAATTAATGAATGAAGTCAGAGGATATAGCGAGGATTTAATATTAATTGGTAATTTCAGTACAAAAATGTTTTTGCATTTAGGAAAATTAAAAATGCAAACTGATTAGGATACATTACTTTATTAAAATAGTGGTGCATTAATAACTAAATCAACAACAATGGATGCTCAATCACATTATCATTAAGCTATTAATTCATAAGATATTGAAGAACTATTTTAATAAGTTCCTGTTATTTAACTTAATGATATTGATTATTATTCAAAAGTAACCTTAAAGACTTTATTACAAATTCTGTTGGATCCATCTTTATCAAATAATCATGAATTAGCACTCGAAACTATTATGTGGATAATAGGTACATTAAAAGCTAAGACAGCAAGTTATTTAAATTATCTAATACCTGTTTTTGCTCGTTTATTGTAAAGGAATGAAGAAATGAGAGAGAAAGTATTAACATCTTTGTAAAAAGTAATTCATTTATGTGGAATATAATTTAATCCTTAATATATTGATTAAGTGATTGCTTGTGTAATGCTTTTTTGTTAAGGATAAGAGTCATCAAAATTAGTTTTGATAGGTTTAGAAATTATGGAGACATTAATTAAAAGTAGTAAACAGCATTTAAGACATAAAGTAGAACCATTAGTTAGATTAATAAATTAAGAAATCAGTCAATTTGAAGAGGAGAAAGATCTAGTTAGAAAAGGAATAAAGATTTATATATTATTAGAAAATTTACTTGACTGTTAATTGCATATGTTTATTCCATTTATGTGTAAGTTATTGAGTAAAGAGGTATCTAGTGTTTTATTGGAAGTTAGAAAGGATATAATAAATTTATTTGTATCTTTATCAAGAAAATGTCCAACAACAGTATAATATTTATCATTGATTGTGAACTCTTTATTAAATCTAGTGGAATTAAGTGCAAAAACATAATAATAATTAGAAATGCATCAAACAGTATTAAATTGTATTGTCAACTTAATCTTATAACATAAAAATCTTATGCTTGTTTATTTACCAATGATTCATTTGTAAGTACAGAAATATAAGATACATCATTAACAATATTAAAAATTAGTTGAAATCTTTTTGATGTATGGTAATTTGGAAGATTTAAATAATCTATTAGATGAAGATTGTAAAGCTATTGAGTAATTATTTCCATCTTAGATTACTTAATATTATACAATTGAACCAAATGCACCAATGTATAAGAAGATAGAACCTGATGAATTAGTGGCTAAATTTGATACAGAATAAAGAAATTTAAAGGAAGAATGGTAAGAATGGATGCGTAATACAAGTGTAGAATTATTGAAATTATCTCCATTTCTTGTGTTGAGTCCTTGTTCATCAATAGCTGAGATGTATTAAACATTGGCATATGAATTATTCAATATTGCATTTGATTCAGCTTGGTAGTTTCTAAATGATAAGCATAAAGAATTGATGGTTTAATACTTAGTTAGAGTCATTAAGGCAGACAACATTCCTCTTTAAATCTCATAAACTATACTAAATTTAGCAGAATTTATGTAGCATGATAAAGAAGGATTACAAATTGATATTAGTTCTTTGGGTGAATTAGCTGAAAAATGTATGGCTTATGCTAAAGCTCTTTATTATAGAGAACATGAATTTGAGACTGCAAATTCTAAAGCCATATAATCTTTAATATCACTTTATACAAATTTGGGATTGTAGGAATCTGCCAATGGTTTATTGACTTATGCTAAATAATCTTTAAAAATATAAGTGTAAAATACAGATTATGAACGATTAAAGAAATGGGATGAAGCCTTATAAGAGTATAGACAATAATAATTGAAGTATGAAAACGATTAAAGATAAGACTTAGCTATCAAACTAGTTGTTCCTAAGATGAGATGTTTGAATGCATTGATGTAATGGTAAACGCTGATTAGTCAAGCTGAAGAGATTTTTAGAAGCAATGAAGATACAAAATAAAAGGAAATTGCTCATTTAGCTGCAAATGCTGCTATGCATTTAGGCTAATGGGATAAATTGGCTACTTATAATGAACAAGTGAATACAGAAGAATTAGATAAACCATTTTGGAAAGCTGCTGTATGTATATCCAAAGGACAATTGGATGAAGCAAAAATATAAGTAAGAAAGAGTAGAGAGAAATTAGATGGTTTAGTAACAGGATTATTATAAGAATCATATGATAGAGCTTAGGATGGAGTATTAAAATTGTAATAGTTAGTTGAAATGGAGGAAATTATAGAAATCAAACAATTTGAAAACAAAGTATAGAAAGCAGCACAAGAGAATGTAGGTGAGTATTCTTATATAAAATTATTGGATGAATTAGAAATTCGTAAGAAGAAGTTAAAAGATATATGGCATGACAGATTAAGTGGAGCACCAAAGGATATTGATGTCTGGTATCGTTTACTTTCAACAAGATAATTATATTTACCTAAAGTACATGATCTAGACATTTGGATTAAATTTGCTAAATTATGTTTGAAGAGATAAAAAATGGTTCTTTGTAAATCCACTATTGAAATACTGAAAGAATAATTTTAGAATTAAGGTTAAGCTCCTTTACCTGTCACACTTCATATTTTTAATATGTAATTTGAATATGTACATGCAAAACATGAAATCTAAATTCTAGATTAGGTTAGAGAGTATTTCACTAATTAAGAATAAATCAGCTCTATTGATTCTAAATTAAAAGCTAAGACTTTTTTTACTCTAGGAAAATGGGCTTATGAAAGAGCTGAATCTACAAGTGATTTAGAATAGATTACTAAATAATTTGATGAATCATTACAATATAATTCAACTTATGCTAAAGCATGGCATTATTATGGATTATGTAATTTTGAAGTTATTGAATAATAAGAAAATAGATAATCTATGAATGCACATGTATTTGCAGCAGTAAAAGGATTTTTAAAATCTATATCTTTAGGAAGTAGAGATATCAAGAAAGGTAGATATATTTTATAAGATACTTTACGTCTTTTATCTTTAATATTTAAATATGGAATGGAAGCTGCTATTTCTGATGAATTTAGATAAAATTATAAATAAATAGATGTTATTGCTTGGATTGATGTTATTCCATAAATTCTAGCCAGAATCCAAATTCAAAATCCAGTCATTTAATAGTTATTACAAGATTTATTAATTCATATTAGTCGTATTCATCCATAAGCTCTTATTTATCCATTGACTGTTGCTTGTAAATCTAAAAATCAAATTAAAAGATTGTAAGTTCTTAAGATATTGGATGATATGAAAAAGCATTCTCCAATTCTTGTAAATGAAGCTTTAATAATTAGTGAAGAACTCAATCGTACTGCCATATTATTGAAAGAAGCATGGAGAGAAGGTATTTAAGAAGCATGGACATCTTTTTCATAAGATAAGAATAAAACACATGTTGAAAGAATTTTAAGAGGTTTACATGATAATATGAGAGTTAAATTAGAGAGTTTGAGTGAGATCTCATTTCATTAAACATATGGATAAGAAATATTTGAGGCTGAGGCTTGGTTATAAAGATATTTAAGAACTGAAGATTAGGTTTGTTTATGTGTTGCTTTTGATATATACACTAGAATCTATCATAAAGTATAGAAGAGTTTAGAAAAAATGAAGAAAGTTCATCTTGAAAATGTCTCTCCTAAATTGCTAGCAACTTAAAATTGTGAAATTAGTATTCCTGGATTGTATAAAACAAATAAATAATTAATTACAATTAATGGTTTTGCTCCAAGATTGGATGTTTTATCAAGTAAATAACATCCAAGATAAGTTAAAATGTTTGGAAATGATTCAAAAGAGTACTAATTCTTATTAAAAGGACATGAGGATTTAAGGTAAGATGAAAGAGTGATGTAATTATTTTCATTAGTAAATCGTTTACTTACAAATGATACTGAAACAGAGAGAAAAGATCTTACAATTACAAGATATTCAGTTATACCTTTATCTCATAATACTGGATTATTAGGGTGGGTATAAAATTGTGATACTTTGCAATAATTAGTAAGAGAATATAGAGATAAATATGCTATTAGACCTAATGCAGAAAGTACATTAATGGAATAATTCTGTTCTCAGTATCAAAATCTACCTTTACCTAATAAAGTTGAGATTTATAGACATATTTTAGAAAATACAAGAGGAGAGGATTTGTAAAAGGTTTTGTGGATAAAATCACCAAATTCTGAAGTTTGGCTTGAAAGAAGAATCAATTATACAAGATCTTTGGCTACAATGTCAATGGTCGGATATATTTTAGGATTAGGTGATAGACATCCATCTAATTTTATGTTATAAAGACTTACTGGTAAAATTGTTCATATTGATTTTGGAGATTGTTTTGGTAATGTTTGATAAATATACAATAATAGAAGTGGCAATGAAAAGAGAGAAATATCCAGAGAGAGTTCCATTCAGACTTACAAGAATGTTGGTAAAAGCTATGGAAGCTTGTGGAATAGAAGGAGTATATAGGCATACTTGTAATGTTGTAATGAGAGTATTAAGGGAAAATAAAGAGTATTATTAATTTTATGTTTTAGATCTCTATTAGCTGTGTTGGATTCATTTGTATATGATCCTTTACTTACTTGGAGACTTTTGAATGCATAAGATCATAAACCTAAGAAGGAAGCTAGGAATGTTGATTTACATAAGTAAATTCCACAATAAATGATCAATTAACTTAATGATAAAGAAATTAATTAAGGGAAAAGTTTGATTTAGGTAATTCCTGAAGCAAAAAGGAGAGGTAGCATAATTGACGATGGAAAGTAATAGTAAACTTTGAAGAGGAAAGAAAGTGGAAGAGAGAAAGAGATTTATTTTGAATTTGCTGATGAAGAGAGAGAAATACCAGATGACTTATAAAATTAGAAAGGATTAGAAGTTATTGAGAGAATCAAGAAAAAGTTACAAGGAAGAGATTTCAAAGAACATGAAGTGTTGTCAACAGAAAGTCAAGTCAATCAACTTATACTATAAGCAACTAATCATGAAAACATTGCATAAGCATACTTGGGATGGTGTCCATTTTGGTGATTATGATAATTCATTCCAATATTAGTAATTATAATATTGTTTTTATTTTCAATTTTATTAAAACCATTACAATTTAAATATTAAATGCTGCAGAAATCAATAAAATATAAGTTGTGTAAATCACAAATACTATGACAATTATTCCTTCTTTATTGGTTTTACTAATAGGTCATCCATTCCTGCATTTAAACATGCTGTCTTTGTCTTTGGATCTCCATCTGATATATAATTAATCAATATCTATTCTTACCTCCACTTAATCCTAATATCTTGCATTTAGGTAACCCTTTTGCTTTCTCATGAGCTCTTATTTGTTTAGTTGACTAATAAAATATATATTCTCTTACATCATATCCATCCATAATTGGCATATGAATATCCATTAAAACATGAGCAAAATTAGGTGATTTTTAATAAGCTTCCAATGCTTCCTTTCCATTAGATACTACTACACATTCAACTTTAAGAGCACCATAAAGCATTTTTAATAGATTCTAAGCAAAGGGCTCGTCATCTGCCACCAAAACTTTCTTCCCGTCCATAATAATTAAAAATATATATATTTATTAATCACAATTTATTCTTTCTATGTTTATTCTCTATCTATCTACGTTTACCCTTCTCCATATTCTTCAACTTCAAGTTTTTCTTTATTTTTTTAGACTAAAATATATATATATTATAACTTACTTTCAATAATTGTTCTGGTCTCTTTATCTCCTACTTCCCACCTCTTTGTGGTCCTTCTTCTTAATTAAAGTAATATCCTTTGCTCCTCATTTATCTTCTTTTAAAAAGCTCTTTTGCTCTAGAAACTATTTGTTGATCCTAAATTTAAATTATATCTTTACTTCTTCTTCTCCCACATTCTACAATTAAATACTTGTTTATTTCTACCATTTCTTAAAATTTTACTTCCCTTTTTCAACCTTCATTCCACGATCCTCTTTATCTTATTACTAAGTTGCTTTTGGATTTACATACTTCTTTTTTTCTTTATCCCAAACCATCTATTTTCTCTTACGTAGTGCATCTGTCTCATCTGAAATTACAAATGGATTTATATCCTCTACTGTTATTTTATGTAAATCTTCAAATTCTGACCTTTTTGTTGGATCCCTTTAAGTTTAAATAAAGAATTTTTGATCCATAAAATTATCTATATTTAATGATTTTGGTTATTCCTTTAATTCTATTTTTGGAATAGGCTTACGTTTTTATACATCTTTCAAATGAGAAACAGCCTTCATAAAAGGGTCTGATTTTTAATTTGATTCAAATTTCCTTATTTCTATAACACTCTAACTAGATTTAAAATTCTTAATCTAATTAAGCATATCTTTTGTATCCTCCTCAACTTAAATCTTATCCTTAAATATAGGATGCATTAAACTTGTATCTATATTTGTCTTTACTCTCCTAGCAGATCCTCTAGTCTTACGAAACTTTTCATTAGCTCTAGTTGCTATATCCTTATAATTCTAGAATTCTATGTCATCATTCAAATCATTCAATTTCTCTTGATTTTACATTAATAACTCAATTGGTACATTACCATAAAATGCTAAAGCAGGATCAGTAAAATCACCATCATTCACTAATTTTCTACCAACATAAACCATTGTTTCTTTAATATATAGGATCTCCTCTGATGATATCAAAGCATATACATAACCTGCTTTACCTGCTCTTGCTGTACGACCAGATCTATGTATAAATATTTTAGGATTTGAAGGATAATCATAATGTATAACATTAGCCACAAAAGGTAGATCTATACCTCTACTTGCTAAATCAGTTACAATCAACACTTTCACTTGATTCCTTTTGAAGTTCTCTAATTATTCTTTTCTGTCCAATTAATCCATTTTACCATAAACATGAACAGAAGATATATGAAATTTATTTAAAGCATAAGACAACATATCAACTAAAAATCGTGTTGAAGCAAATATCAAACAAGTATCTTAAAGTTATCTAATCAAATATATTAAAGCACTCAATTTGTTATCATTTGCAGTAAGTAAAAAATGTAATTGCATTGAATCTGGCAATTAAAACTCTTTATCTAATTTACAAAATATGTAATCTTTTAGACCAACAGATGCAAAAATACTAAGTTATTCTGGTATTGTGGCAGAAAACATTAATGATTACTTTTAAGTAGGAAGATAGTTTAAGATTTATTTTAGTTGATCTGCCAAACCCATTTCAAATAGATAATCAGCTTCATCATAAATAACCATTTAGACTCTTGATAATTTTAATCTATCTTCCAATAGATGTTGCAATGCTCTTCCAGGTGTACAAATCAAAATATCAGGATTTGCTGCTAAACTCTCAAATTAGCCTTCAAAACCATGACCTCCTACCATTATAGAATATTGTAGATCTGTAAATTTGGATAAATATTTTAACACTGATGCAATTTGTAAAGCCAATTCTCTTGTAGGTAGAAGAATTAATCCTCTTATACCTACAACTGTACTATGATTCTATAGTTTGTTTATCATAGGAATAAGAAAGGCAGCTGTTTTACCAGACCCAGTTTTTGAGCAAGCTACAATATCACGTCCTGCCAAAATTTATGGTATTGCCTAAATTAGATAAATGGGTATTATACTTTTCTTTAAATTGGAGTAGGAACATTAAATCCCTGACTCTTGATAGCTCTATAAAGTTCTGGGATTAATCCCATAGATTCAAATCCTCCAGATTTCTTGACTTTAGTTTAATCCATATATTAAATTATTAAAATGTGATTTGGATGATAATATTTATGTTATTCCTTAGAATTTGATATTGAGAGAAATTAATTTTAAATGAAAATGTAGACTTAGGAATGATTTAAATGAACTCAACCATATATGAATAATGTATTGGTTTCTTAAATATTTAAATTAATTTTTCCCCATAATTAATAATTAAAAAATGGAAAGAGCTGCAAATCTCATCTTAACAGCAGGATCTCTACTTGTAGGAGGTGGAGTATTATTTAAGTCCTTCTTTTATACAGTAGATGGTGGATAAAGAGGATTAATATTTGATAGATTTTAAGGAGTAAAAGAATCTGTCTATGGAGAAGGAATGCACTTTTTCATTCCAGTTATTTAAGTATTCAATTGCATCATGTTGTCTAGTCACCAATAGTGGCTGAAGTGCGTCTTTAACCAAAAACTGTGGCTTCTCACACAGGTACAAAAGATTTGTAAACAGTGGATATTGCTATCAGAATGCTACATAAACCAATTGAATAATATTTACCTGAAATTTATAAGTAGAATTACAAATAATATTTTTGTTAGAACAATTGGTTTAAATTATGAAGAAAAGATTCTTCCATCTATTGCTAACGAAGTCTTAAAGGCAGTTGTAGCTTAATATGATGCAGATCAATTGATCAAAATGAGAGAAAAGATATCTTAAGAAATAAAAGAAGGTTTGATTGAAAGAGCAAAGGAATTCAAAATAGTCTTAGAAGATGTATCAATTACTCATTTAGGATTCATGAAAGAATATGCTCAAGCTATTGAAGCTAAATAGGTTGCTTAATAGTTGGCTGAAAGATAAAAGTTCATTGTTTTAAGAGATGAGGAAGAAAAAAACGCAAAGATTATTTTATCTGAAGGAGAATCAGAAGCTGCAAGATTGATTAATGAGGCCGTAAAATCTTATGGAACAGGTATAATATATGAAATAATTTAATAGCCTAAATTGAAATAAAGAAATTAGAGACTGCTAAACATATTTCTGAGACATTAGCTAAAAGTCCAAATATTACATGGATTCCAACTGGAAATGGAGTTTCAAATCTATTGAATTTGAAAACATTTTGAGAATGTAATTTATATTATTTGAATGCATATATATCATGCTTTGACAAGTTTTCTTAACACATATTATAAGATTCCTCCATGTTTGTAATATTCAATTTCAACTTCAGTGTCCAATCTTGATTTTGCTTAGAATTTCTTACCAGTTGCTAGAAATTATATAAATAATAAGATTACATGTTTCAACAGTGTAAGTTTAACCAAGAGTTAAATTACCTTCATTAACATTAATAGTGAATTATTCTTTTCCAGTTAATCCAAGAGTTTCAGCACTTTCTCCTTTTAAGAATTCAAGTGGCAATATACCCATTCCAACTAAGTTAGATCTATGAATTCTTTCAAATGATTATGCAATAACACATTTAACACCTTATAAATATGGTCCTCTATAAAATATAAAACTAAATTTATTACTTTGCAGCCCAATCTCTGCTACTTCCTGAACCATATTCTTGACCAGCTAAAACAATAGTTTGATTTCCTTCTTTCATGTGTTTATCAGCAGCATCAAAGACATCCATCACTTCTCCTGTTGGAATATAGACAGTTTAAGGTCCAACCTTACTAACCAATTTATTTATGATACGAGTATTGGCAAAAGTACCTCTAGCCATAATTTAATCATTTCCTCTTCTGGCACCATAAGTGTTGAAATCTTTCTTGGTGACACCTTTGCTTTTAAGATAACGACCAGCAGGAGAATTTTCAGAAATTGAACCAGCTGGTGAGATGTGATCTGTAGTAATGAAATCACCTAAATTCAAAAGACAATAAGCATTCTTAATTGGTTAAACTTATTTTGGATTCAATTCTGTAGTTTAGAAGAATGGTGGATTGTGAATATAAGTGGATTCAGGTTTCCATTAATAAAGATCTGTCTTATTAACTTTCAATTAATTCCATCTTTCAGTTCCTTAAGCAATTCTTGAGTAGATATCTCTAAACATTTATGGTTTAACTGCTTTTCAACAGCTTTACTACATTATTCTCTGCTTGGCCAGATATCTTTCAAAAATACTGGTTTTCCATCTTTATCTGTTCCAATAGGTGTTGTATCAAAATCAATATTGACAGTACCAGCTAAAGCATAAGCAACAACTAATGGTGGAGATGCAAGATAATTGGCTCTAACTTATTAATGAATTCTAGCTTCAAAGTTACGATTTCCTGAGAGAACAGCAGCAGCAACTAAATCCTTATTTTTAATAGCTTCAGCAACTTCATTATCTAATTCTCCAGTGTTACCAATACAAGTCATACAACCATAACCAGCAGTTGTGAAACCTAATTGATCAAGATATTTGTGGACACCAGATTCTTCAAAATATTTAGTAACAACATTAGATCCTGGAGAGAGAGTAGTTTTGATGTATGGTTTAACTTTTAATCCCTTTTCAACTGCATTCTTAGCCAACAGACCAGCACCAATCATACTTTCTGGATTACTTGTGTTAGTGCATGATGTAATAGCAGCAATGACAACACTTCCATGTTAAAGAGAATATTTCTATCCTTAATATGTGAATTCTGCAACATCTACTTATTTTTCTTAAGGAATTCCAAATCCTTTGAATCCAACTTTATTGTTAAGACAAGAAGCCCAATCTTTCTTCATTTCTTTTAATGGGACTCTATCATGAGGTCTCTTTGGTCCTGAAAGTGATGGTTATACTTAAGCAAGATCCAAATCTAAAACTTCACCAGAAAAGTGAGGATCATTTCCACTCTTATAATCACGGAATAATCCTTATTCTCTAAGATAAGCTTCAATTTATCTAACTTTTGTTTCAGGTCTACCTGTTAAATTCAAATAATCAATAGTCTTATGATCAATAGGGAAATATCCCATAGTGGCACCATATTCTGGAGCCATATTAGCTATCGTAGCTCTATCAGCAAGAGATAATGTTTCAACACCTGGTCCAAAGAATTCAACGAATTTACCAACAACACCTCTTTTTCTTAACATTTAAGTGCATGTAAGAACAAGATCAGTGGCTGTTATATTTTATGCCAATTTTCCATGTAATCTGAAACCTACAACTTCTGGTAAGACCATTGATATTGTTTATCCAAGCATAACTGCTTCTGCTTCTATTCCACCTACTCCCCATCCTGTTACTCCTAAACCATTAATCATTGTTGTATGAGAATCTGTTCCTACAACTGAATCTGGAAACAAATATCCTTATTCTTCCATTACAACACGTGCCAAGTATTCTAAGTTTACTTAATGAACAATTCCTGATCCTGGTGGAACTATTAAAAAGTTCTTGAAGGCTGTTGATCCCCATTTCAAGAATTCAAAACGCTCATAGTTACGAGTGAATTCAATCTTTTCATTCTCTTCATATGCTCTTGGTACTCTTGATACATCTGCTTAAACTGAATGATCAATCACTAAGTCAACTGGGCACAATGGATTAATCTTTTATGGATCTCCACCTAGTCTCTTCATTGCATCTCTCATTGCAGCTAAATCTACTACTGCTGGCACTCCTGTAAAATCTTGTAAAATGACACGTGCTGGTTTGAATGGAATCTCAATTTGTTTTGGTGCATTTGTCTCCCAATTCAAGATATTTTACACATCTTTCTATGTCACTGCAAACTCATCACAATTACGCACAGCTGATTCTAACAATACTCTTATTGAATATGGTAAATGATCTATATAATAAACATCTTGAACTTACTTAATTTAGAATCTCCCAAAGCTGGTAAACTAAAGAATTTATACTCCTTTCCTTCAACCTTGAGTGTTTTCTAAGCCTTTATATATGGGTTAGCTCTAGCTCCAAACCTGAATCGGGAAGTGAATCTTATCATAATTAAAAATTTATTTTAGGCATCACTCAGCATTAATAATCGCTTAAATACTCCTTTTTTTATAATAATTATTCAAAGATACAAGTTATTTGTGCATTTTATAAATAATGACGAAATATTTTATAATAACTATTTTTGGAATTTTAATTATCATACACTTCCTTTAGTCCTTCATATATGGGTATTATATAACAATTGTTTTAATCCTTAATGGTTATAATTATTGTCTTGACAATAATTATAACAAAAAATAATAAATCATTATTACACATCAATTAGTAGCATATGAGATAAATATGTGTTAACAAAAATTTAATATAATTGCATAATCATTGTTACCTTGATTTTCAATCTCTTAGAATTTTAGTTGTCCAAATATCTTCAATTCATTGTGGTGTTTGAATACTCTTGAATAATAATACAAATTTCTAGATTAGAAGTTGATTTTTGATGTATCAAGATATTTATATTGGGAGTAATTATATTATAAAAGGTAGCGATTCTTTTTATCTCTTATATAAGTAATATGCTCAAAAAATCTTACTTATTATTTAAACAAATCTATCCAATCCTATTTTTCTAAATTCCCAATTTATTTATATAAAACTTTGATTAGTAAACATCCACTTGTTGTAAGACATGTCAACATGTTTATAATTTTGTTTTTAGAATGATGTTATTCAACTATTATTTCATACTTATATTCATATGACACAAATAATATAATATTATGAAGAAAATATTGTCTATTTCAATTTTAATAGAATTATGATCTGTAATATTTAAAGTATAATTTTCAAGATGAATTCAAAAGAGATCGAATAAGAAAATTATATAAAGGTGATAGTGCAACTGAGAAAAGAAATGAGGAAAAATAAAAAACCAGATTCTCAAGTCAAATCAGATTCCAGTGATTCTTCATTACTTTATAATATAAAGAATCAATAATAGTTAGAGGATCAATAATAAATTAGTGATAATATATAAATTAATCAATTAAATCAGTAAAGATAAGGTTAAAATAATTCAAATGTTACTAATACTTCAAAATTGTTTTACTATGATTAACTAGAATAAGCCGAAAAATACCTTAAATTAGTATATAAAAATATATATAATGTACCACCTGAACAATTAGATAAACGATTATAAGAATATGAAGTGATACCATGTTCACTAATAAAGAAGATTTCTAAGACTTAAATTTGTAAAGGATTATCCTTTAATTAAGATAATACATTATTAGCAACAACATAAGAAAAATATATCCAAATATTCAACTTTAATAATGGATATATTGAGTAAATTGTAGAATTTGAAGCTCATGAATCTAATGTAAATTCTTTAGTGTTCAGTAAAAAAGGGAATTACTTACTTTCAGGAGGAGATGATAATTACATTTTTATGTGGATGGAGTCGAATATATAAAATAGATGGGTAAACAGAATATCTATTAATACAAAAAGCCCTATTAGTTACATGACGTTAAATAAAATGGAAAATTTTCTCATTGTTGGCAATAAATATGGCTTTATACAAATTTGGATACTAAATATTCCAAAAGAATCAATTAAAATTGGACATGAATTGAGATAAGTTCATACAAAATAAATTTGTGGAATTAGTTTGAATTCATCTGAAGATAGATTAATCACCTGTTCTTTAGATAAAAATATTATACTTTGGAGTTTAGATGAAAAAGGAATTTTGGAAAAAATAGTAGAAAAATAAAGAGTAAACATTGTATCCCGTATACTCTTTTTAAAGGATAACAAAATACTTTTAGCAGAAAATAAAAAAGGATTGATTGAATTGAAATTAGAAAAAGATAAATTTAAAGAAGGTGAAAAATTAATAATTGAAGATTAATCTGAAGATTGTCCCAATTTTATAATTCAATATAATTTAGCTAAAAAAATCATAGTGATTAAATATAATAGATTTATTTATATGTTTAGAGAGAATATAGATTTTTATGAATTATAGAAGAAATTAGAGTTTGATTCTAATAAAATATATGGAACTTTATCATCTAATAGTAAGTACCTAGCCACTGTAAATGAAGATTATTTATACGTATATGATGTATTTGAATGATTTATTTCATTAATTCTTATCATCAATAACTAACTTTTATCTTAACAATATTCTCTATATTCTTATTTTGTTTATTTCTCAACCATGAGGGCAAGATTTAAAAAACATTTTTCATTATTAATTGTATATAATATGATCCTATTTGAAAATAAAATACAAAATTATATTTAATAGCTTATTCAAAAAGTTACCTTATAAAAAAAATAAAAAAATCTTTTCTGATCTTAAATATGGTTCATTATAAGACATGAAATATCTTTTGACATAAGTATACAGTAAATTACTTAAATACTTTAATTAAATGCAAAAATTAGTAATTATTTAAACCATATTATATAAATAATGAATACTTAAGTTTATGACCTTTTTATATCGAATGAGAATCCAAAATTTATAGCTAAAATGTTAGCTTAATATAGGATCATTCAATTTCTTGGTCAAGGTGCGTTCAGTAATGTATTTAAAGCATTTTATGATGGTGATTTTTTTGCAATTAAGGTGATGTATTTTAACATGATATTAGACAGATAGTTGATAAGATGAAAGGAAACACAGAAAAGTTATAATAGGAAGCCTTAATTTTAAGTTAATTGAAGCATCCTAACATCGTACGATATCATAGAACATTTGAATCGAAAAGAAGACTCTATTTTATATTGTCATATATAGAAGGAAAAACCCTTTAATAATATATATAGGATGCCAGTATCAAATTTTCTGAGAAAGAATGCATCTCATTAATTCGCTAATTAGTTGATGTACTAAGCTATCTACATTCCAATCGGATTATTCATCGAGACTTAAAGCCAGGTAAGATCACTTTTTGAAAATAGATAATATGATTGTTGATAAAAACTTGAACCTCACTTTAATAGACTTTGGTCTAAGTTATATTACTACTTAGTAAATAACTACACATCAAAATTGTGGAACTTTAATATATATGGCCCCAGAAGTCCTGATGAAAAAAGAATACTTCAAATCTATAGATATTTGGAGTTGTGGCATCATTCAGTATTAATTACTGAAAAATTGTCATCCATTTTGGACAAATCAAAAAAAAGAAAATTATATTAAATAGATGTCTATTCCATAGAAAGTAGATTTTAATGGTATGTCCAAGTATAATTTTAAATTTGAAAGAGCTGCTATTTCTTTTTTTGAAAAAACTGCTGCTTATGAACCTGAAGCTAGAATAACTGCTGAATAAGCATTATTACATCCATGGATAACCTGTTAGTCATCAGAGACTTATATTATGACAAGCAAAGAAATATTCTAAGCCTATAGAGGACTAGTTATATTCAACAAAGTATGTAAATTTGAATATTTTAGTTTTAAAAATTATTTGTTTTTCTACAATTTATTAAATCAAATAGTGAAAAAGCTATAAGCGCAATAGTTTTACCTTAAAATTAACGGTTTTTTTCTAAATACAAGAGTCCAAAAAGGCATAACTTCATTTAAATACCTATAAGATCTTGTTTAAATTCAAGCAATAGTAGTAGAGAAGTGAATATTTTACATTATTTATTTTAGAGCTCTGAAAAACATAAAATAAAATTACCACCTATAATACATTCAAAGAGAAGTCCGAAAGGAGAAGGAAGTCCTAGTCCTTTTCCATCTAATAATAAAATTTCTAATCCAACTTAAACAACAATGGAATTTAAAAAATCTCATTTTAGATTAAAGTGAATAACTTTTTGTTTAATTTTGATATTCATTATTGACTTTTTATTATGAAAATTATAATTAATAATAAAAGTATCTTTGATATTGTTTAATGAGAATTTAAGTATATATATAATCATTTTTTTTTTTTCTTTTATTCTAAGTCTCTCAATTTCCAATAAGGAATATTTTCATTTTTTATACTTCCTCTTTTTGATCTAATTTTTTAACATTTAATTCCCTAAGATTCTTCTGTTTGTTATTTTCCTAATTATTCATCTAATCTATCAATTTTCATTGTTTTATCCCAAATTCTACTTGTTGGAGAATTATGAATTTCAATAGGATTCAGAGCAATTTATTCTAATATTTTTTCTTTATCTTAGTCCAATATAATCATTATTTTTCTACATTCAAGTCTATTTGTAAAGTTTGTATTTTGTATTTCTTCACCTTTATTTGATTCAAAGTAAGGTTTACCATATTAATATATTTTTTAAACAGGTTTAAAATTATCTTCACAACATGAAGGTTTCCTTTTTTCAAAAAAAAAGTCAAGATTCTTCTAAAGTGAAAGTTAATTTTCCAATATTTACAATTCTTAATTAGAAGTTGTTGTTTCAAATGGATTTCTTGATTCTTATACATTTTCATCTCTATTGGATTACATAAATTAAGCAGTTCCAGGAGTATCAATAGTTTTTTATATTAGTTTAGACTCTTCAGTTTAAAGTGATGCTTAAAAAGTAATTCTATTTGAAATAGGATTTGTTTCTGGTCCTAAAATTTCAAGAAGATTTGGAACTTTTTCTTATATTTTCCTTTTTAATTCTTGCAACTTAATTAGAGTTATATCCCTATCATTGGTACTAGTTCTCTTTCTATTTATTACAATATTCTTAAGAGGTAAAGCTTCTTAACTAATTCTAATAGGTGAAGAATCATTATTATAGAGTGTTTTATGCTTTTTTATTTAATAATTGCTAACAATATCCTTTTATTAGGGTGGTTAATGTTAGGATTGATTAGTATGACATTTTTAATATTTCTTTAGTAACTATAAAATATCAGGGGTTGATTTTTGTTTTTGTCTTTCAGGTTTATGTATTTATGCATATGAGCTTTACTTCTAAATTACATATTCAGATAATTTTCGCTTGATTGGTGTGTGTATTTTTGAATAGGAATCTTTACTTCCTTGATGCTAATGCTCACTAAAATTTGATTGATTAGTGCTCATGTGTTTCTGTTAATTTAATTTGAGCATATATTTTATATTTATTAGTATAATCATAACATTTCAAGAAACCTCTAATTAAGGTTCTTACTTGATTTTTATCTTTAAGGACTTGCCAATGACGTTCCAGATCTCAAATCTATAATGACTGATTCTGAAGGCAATTTTAAATTATAAGGAGATGATATTTCTTTGATAGAGGTCTGTTATATTATGAATATGTCATCCATCATATCCATTCTGTCTAAGTCTCCGATTACAGAAATAAGTAATGGCTCCAATATCATTTTATTTGGACTAGCTTAGGAATTATGATGCCCATTATGTTAATGCTACATAAAGGGTCGGTTTTGACAGCAACCCATATTGTTCAAATTGAAGAGCTTATAATATTTAATAAATTTCAAATCTTATATTTCTTTCTGCAATTATATTTAATCGTATCTTTTATTTATTTTTATGCTGTATAATATTTTATTTAAGATTAATAGAAGGTTAGTAATAAAAATTAAATTATTATTACTCTATCGTATTTTAGATCCATGAATTAAATAAGTCAATAACAAATTACAAACGGTGTTTTGAAAATAGAAGAATTCAAATAAATTTTATAGCTACATCAATGATTTCCTTATTTTCTTAAGTGGTGATGTTTTTATAATTTATTTTTCCTCTTATATTACTATTTC
Source organism: Paramecium biaurelia (assembly GCA_000733385.1). NCBI lineage: Eukaryota > Ciliophora > Oligohymenophorea > Peniculida > Parameciidae > Paramecium > Paramecium biaurelia. Next base: position 292,656 of record JPFL01000047.1, read on the forward strand.
TTACTTTCAATATTAATGTGAAACATTTACATTTATGACTTAAATATTAAAATAAAAATATTATAGTCACATACAAAAAATATAAAATAATAATTTTCTTAAATGATGCAAATTTATTAAAAATATCAGTATCTTCCTTGTAAAAAATATAAATCATTAAAATTCAAATCAAGTAATAACCAAAATTATCATTTGAAGATATTTAACTACTAATATAGAATTTTAATCTTAGGTTTAATAGAAAAATAAGATGAAAATAACATTAAATGAAAACAAAGAAATTTTGTTTATCTTTTTGATAACAATCTTTGAATTTTGTAATCATATTTGTTTTAGATATTTTACAATTATGAGATATAACTTAAATATTATGTTAAATAGAATCAAATATAATTCCACTAATACCTATTATAAAGTCATATAATTTCTTTTTTTGTATTATTTGTAAATTCATAGCATTCCTATAAATCTTTTATTGAGATTTTTAGCACTATTATCCATCAATAATTAAGGTGTATTAGAAGTTTGTCTCAAATTAATAATAACTTCATCTTTAGATTAGACACTAAGTTAGTTCTCCAATTTGCTATACTGCCTCTCATTTAATACGTTATCTACACATGTACTCCCAAGTCTTTCCATCTTTTCTATAGGATCTATACCATCTATATCTCCTTTTATTAAATTTAAGGAGAAGGGCTACATCTGGAGAGCTTTTGGAGAAAATTCTTCTTTTATTGAGATTAATCCAGCAAATTAGGATTCTTTTTCTGTTATTGATATTTGCTAACAACAACCCATTTTTTAATTTATTATCTAGAAAGACAAAATATATATATTATTTTAAATTGCCTTAATTACAATTAGATTACTCTTACTAATAGATAGCTCTATTTATTAAGTTTATATCAATTTTTGTCAACTACTTATATAGACTTATGATTTTATTGAATTTATGATCATTTGATATGAAGATACTTGATTTAAGTGCTATTTTTGGATTGTTGAAGATATATATTTTTTAGAAATTTCGAAAAGAAAAGAATTATGGTTGAATTTATGATGCTTTTCATTAAATATTAATAATAATTTATATATATCAAAAATTTAATATTAAAATATATTATATAGTGAATTAATTTAATTCTTGGTAATTAAGGTGAAAACATTAAATAAATTTTCAAATCTTTATGAGCAATAATTTATTCAACGTACTCAACTTCTCCGACACAGAAGAAGTCCCAGAATAATAATAAAAAAAGTCTAAGAAAAATAATAACAATAAGGAATAGGTTGTCCCAGTTGAGTAAGTACAAAAAGAAAATACTAAACATGAAAATCCCGCTCCTAAATAAAAGGGTGTTCCTGCTGAACCACATCCAAAAGATAGATAGTCTGGTACTGGAAGAGGTAAAGAACAACGAAAAGAAGGTGGTGGCAGAAACAATTGGGGAAATTACAAAGATGACCTCAAAGAAGACAAATATGTTGCAAAAGAGAAAAAGACTTAAGATGCACCCAAAGAGGAATAAGATGAATAAACAACATAACCAGTTCAACCTCCTGCCCCTGAAAAGACTCTTGCTGATTATTATTAATAAAGAGGAGCTGTAATAATTTTAATAATAAATTTAGAATGTAGAAGACGTTCTCAAGATCACTGAAACCAAACCATAAGTAGTCAAAAAAATTGACGAAGAGGCATTAAAAAAGGATAAACTTTTTGTTATGAAAACAAGAGAAGAAGAAAAAAAATTATAAGAATAAAAGCACAAAAAAACAAGACAATAATAACCTTATAGAAGCGAGCTTAATGCATAAGCTGCAGAATATTTGGGATTCACAAATTAAGTATAAGAGCCTGAAAGAAAATATGAAAGAAGGGGAGAAAGAAGATAATAGGATAAATAAGAACCAGTTTAAGAATAATAATAATAAAGTGAAACTTAAGCTTAAGATGAAAAAGGAGAAAGAAAGGAAAGAGGTGAAAGATAAGATAGAGGTGATAGATAAGATAGAAATGATAGATAAGATAGAAATGATAGATAAGATAGAGGACCTAGATAAAATAAAGGATATAAAGGAGATAGATAAGATAGACCATAACATGATAGATAAAATAGAGATAATAATACAAGAGATTAAAGAAGAGGAGATAAATATAGAAAGGGAGATGATAGATAAGAAATTAAACCTCAATAAAGATAATAAGTATATATTATATTAATTGTTTAGGAATAAGGAATTTAATTGGATGACAAAGATTTCCCATCTTTATGAGTATGATGAGAATTAAAATATTAGTCATTATTTAAAATATTTATAAGTTATTTTGAAATAAAAGATTAATTATACATCATGGTTATTTAACTAATAGTCTATGAGATGATGATGTGACTTTCCAATTAGCAAACTTTTCGAAGGTGCTATACTTGGTCTTGAATTTGTTTTATTTCCTATGATCAGATTAAATAGTTTCAATTTTTGATATAATTATTCATCAACAATTTAGTTCAAAATGAATTTCTTATTGATCCAATTATTATTAGAGAGCCCGAATCATGAGTTTGATAGGAATTTATGAATATAACAATTAAGGCTGTGGTGTACTAAACTTCTTGAATTCACTAATATAAAATTCTTCAAAAAATATTCATCTATTAGTAAGATGGAATGAATTAAGACATTAATGTTTTTTCCATTAACTTTTTTGAAACTAATTTCTTTTTTTCTCTAAAGCTCATTAGAATAATTCTGTTCACTATTAAGATACGTGTTTCTTGCTAAAGTTTCATCATCAGTATGGACAGCATCCAAATTCATACTAAGTATGGAGAATTAAAGAAATTTTCATAATGAGTATTTGTTGAAAAATAGTAGATTTCTTTTTAAATTCGTTCTTAAGATTGTATATGTATTGAAAAGTCTTTTATAAGATCCATTTAAATCTAGGAGTATTGATTTGGAGAGAATATATGTGCATTAAAAATAGAACAACCACAAAAACTGAACGATTGAAAATTTTAATAGAATGGACTAATACAGTTTCTCCTGCTTTTGATGGTATCGTTTATGAAGGTGAATGAGGGGAGATAATAAAATGTAAATTGGGTTTCGCATTCTAACCACTAATAAGACAAATATTTAATGGCAAGGAATTCTCAATAATTAGGAATATATTTGGCAGCACAATTAATTATTTTAGTTATCTTGTTAGTCATCAAGAACTCTAGATCCTCATGTTTTAAATCATATTTACATGTGCTGAACCCTAATCTCCAAGGTATAGACCATCAATGATACGAGTAGGCAATTACATTAAAATATATATTTATTATATATGCTCTTGGAAAGTGTTCTCAAGTTGAATCAGCTCTTGTAGTCATATAGTTAGTCTAAAATGAATGACGCATCAGAACTTCTTACTCTGGAATAGCAATTACAAGTAAAACAGTTGGTAAGGGTGCTTTTAGCATACAACCTCAGAGTTTCATGCACTCAAGGTTTCATACGAGAAGTACCACGAGATTTGGAGAGAGCTTCTATTACAGAATGAGTATCAACCCATCGATACTATTGTCATTCGTTAAGTTGGGTCAGGAAAGAAGAGTCTCCTCAAATAGTAACTTAGTTCCAATATCGACCCTCTATTGTATCCAAGCATATAATAACAAGTGCCACTGTTTAACACCTTAATGCTATATCAATTAAAGAGTTGGACACATTAACTAAATTGATAGAAAGTGAGCCAGTTTTTCAAACTCCAACTTTTGTCACTGACTCTGAGATCTCGCTCGATCGATTAATAGAAATACATAGGAATCAAATTACCAAGGAAACCTCACCTATATGTTCATGGATTATAGATTACTGGTCTTGTATTGAAAGATTCACAAGGATATTTGATCAATACATCAATCTAATTGGCAAGTATGAAGCCAAACTTTAAAATTCTATCAAAACTTCTTCAGAATTAAGTATACAAAAGCACCTAAGTAATATCACTATCTATTCTAGAGCTATCATCAGATGAAATTAAAAAAAAAAGTATTTCTGAGAGAGACTTGAATCCTTCAAAAGATTCTTGTATACAGTGTTGTTAATTCTGAAGAAATCCAAAATTTCAAATTATGAATAGGTGTATGTATGTATCTATACAATATTAATAATAAACTATTAAAATTAATTATGAAACAGAATAATTATATAGTAAATGACATGTATTCTGAAAAAGTCAAACAACCTCTATATGATTTTCAAAAATTTCATTTTTAAGTAACCTTAAATATTAATTAACCCTAGAATCCTAAACAATAAAACCCTCTTATTAGATCTAAAGATAAATAGACAACAATTAAAACTGTTTCTAAATTTTATAACTAACAAGACTTTTTATAATAACGAAAGGCTAAACAGCATCTTCTACTATAAATAATGTAACCCTCAAAAACAACATCATAGCAGTTTATAGTTAAAAAGGAATAACCTAAATTTAAATTTGATCCAAAAAGTAGGAACGAATAAAATACTTATTAAACTATTAAAATTAATAGTTCACCTTAAATCTACGATAGTAAAAAGTAAGACAAGGATAATAGAATATATATAAGTGAATTATTTTTAATGTAGAAATATCACATTACAAGATTGATTGAACAATAAGATTAAAAGACTTTCTCCATTCTGAATAAATTGACAAACAATAAATTTAATAAAAGCAGATATTGCAATCTCAACTTTCTGTAATCAATTAATAAACAATCCAAATTCATAATATTTGTAATATAAAAATTAGACATATTTGGTGTAAAACATACATCTTCCCTTATTGGAAGAAATCCAGCAACCTATCGATGTTCATTTTATTCAGATCATAAGTTGCTATACAAAAGTAAACCTGTTGAATATAATGAATTTCTTGAATCTATTATAGGATTTCATTGTTAAGAATTTATATCCATATATGTAATGATTGAAAAAATAAAACAAAATGAAGAAGTAATAGCATTCTTTATTTATCTTTAGTTTTAAGTTGGAGAAGTTATTTTTATTGAAAGTTATTCTCATATAACATCTACTCCCCTAAAAGAGAATATTATAATTAAGGTTAGTGATGAAATAAATGGTGAGATAAAGAAGACTATATCTGATGAATAAGTCACAGTAGGAAATCTTTCATATAAAGTTTTGTAATTATGCCAACAAAGTGGTTAAAATAAATTATAAGTTCCCTAAGCTACTTATGCAATACAAATTTAGCATTCAACTCCTCGACATTCTGCTACATAGATTGAAGACAATAATGCTTCCTTGTAATTAAAATGATTATTAAATTTATTATTAACTAGTTACATTTTTCAAATAAAATGCTATAAAATTATATTGTTTTTATTATCTTTTAATTAATATTAGATTGAAGAAATTTTGGAATAATACTACTCATTTAATATTATAATAATAATATTAAAGTAAAAATAATTGAGTATATAAGAGTAAAAGAATTATGAAGTTATTTTATATAAACCCCTAAAATTGAGTGATAACTTTTCAAAATAAATATATCTCCATAATGAGACTAAGTAATTATTTTAAATATAATCAAAGTAGTTTATTAAATTCCACTGTTGCTGTAAGTTCCTGAAGTTATCTACTATATGAGGAATATTTAGGATTCGGTTAACTTTTAGCAAAGATGATTTCAGGAGGCACAGGTTGACTTTATGGAATTCTTTTCTTATGTCTTGACCTTTTAAGTATTTTATCTACTGGGTTATTTTTAATATCAATGTTAGTTTCTTATCTTTCAGGCATCAGGAAGAATTTGACACTGGATTAAGGAGAAAATCTAAATTTTTCTTTTCGACTACTTGGTAAGGCTTTGGCTCTAAATTAATATTATGCTCTTTCTGTTTAAGGATATTAGATTGATTCAGATTTTTGTTATCTTGTAGTTTCCATGGATTTTAACAAATATCTTCTCTGACTTAATGTTCCAAATCTTCCATTATCATTAACAACTCCTATTTGTTTTACAGAGAATGTCAATTTTTCATAATTTTCCTTACTCAATTAAAGATTATTAAGAAGCTCCCTTTATTTGTTTAGATACTCTTATCTACGCTTGATGTAATTCATATATTCAAAAGGACTTTAAACTTTAACTACACGAGCATTGAATCTAAGAATTCAATCAATTAATATTACTCTTATGTATTATATAATACTTTGGGGTGTACTTTTGAAAGAAGTGTAGGTTGCTTGATTTTTTATGACATTAATTATTAATTTATAAATCACACAGCCATAGAGTAATTATTTAGTTTGTAAAGATGTTAATTCTTAGCAGATTTGATCAAATTGTCTACTTGAATGTACAAAGGACTTTTGGGAATCTTGGGAGAAATTAAGGTTACATTTTTTGATTCTCGAAGGACTGAACCTCTGATTAAAAATAAAACATAATACTCAGTGCGAAGTCGAGTGGTGCCATTTTTGCTTTGAGATCTGGATTTATATAATGAAGTATTATTAGATCGATTTTCATTGACTGATGGTTACTTTTTAGGTTTGAGTAATCTTATTAATAATGTTTTGCTTGTCTTTGGCATAGTACGTTCTGTTTCCATTGATTTATTACGGATGGGTTTGCATAAATTGTATAATCCAATATTTCTCAAAGAATCTAATGAATCATCATCTGAAAAATCATTCCCTTCTCTTTCAAATACATAAATATGGTTATGACGACTCTTTGCAAATCGCTTCTCTATTTCCTACTTGAACTCGATTGTTTGTAATCTAACAAGCTCTTCAGACATAATATATCGTTAGAATTTTTAATTAAATTAATATCAAAATGACTAGACATATAGAAGAAATTCATCAATCACATACATAAATTAAATCATGTTGGTTTAATAAAAATAGAGAAAAGTGTATGATCATCAATTAATTAGACTATAATTTAAGTTATACAGAAGTGTATGTATTTTTTGTTAATTTTCTGAAAGGTAATTTCATGTGTCTCATTAACCTAGTACTATTATATTGAATTATAATTATATTTGGATAATTATCTCTTTTATAAATGTATTCATAAAATAGTTGAATTGTTAGATAATAAAATAAGGATCATTCATATATATATATAATATTGGAATTGAAATTACATAAAGAATTTATTAAATTTAAAACACAAAATGTGTGCTATTTAATTATACAAAAATATGTGTACACAGTGATTAATTAAAGAATCTATACATATTAAAAATAATGTGTCAAATATTTCCATACTTTTAGGCTAATAAAATTTATTTAATTTTGTTTGACCAAATATTTTAATGAAAATAATGAAATCATAGTAATTGTAAAAAGACTTAGAAGCATTTCAAAAATAACTAAAATAAGCACTTCCAACAATAATTAATAGAGTGACTAAGGATATAGGATAAATGCTTTATTTTGAGAAATTGTTTAAAGATTAAAAGCCAAATTCAGTTTAAGAATTATATTTTTAAAGTCTTCTTAGATTGGATCCTCATATAGCAAGACAATAACCATAATTAGAGGAACCAATACAGAATATTAATGAATTAATACACTTATATTTTGAATAATAAGCAGAAAAATTATAGGAAATGGTATTGTTAGAAAAAGAACTAAAAATGATGAAAGAATTGGAAGAATTATAAGTAAGTTAAGAGAGTACACAAATATAAAATCCTTTAATAGAATTAGAATAATAAAAAGGAATGGAAATTGAAAAATAAAATATGGAAGAAATATGTAATACAATTAAAAGGAAATATTGGAGATAAACATAATCACCAAATTGTGATTTTTGTTTTTGTGGAAATCAATTACATTATAAGTAAATAGTAAAATGTCATTTATGTGATTAACATTTTCATATAAATTGTTTAGATAAAAGTTATGATGAAAGATATGTTAAAAATTTTACATGTCCAAGATGTACTTTATATCATATGGATTAATTTTGTGAAGTAATTTCAATTATTATAGAACCATTTTCATTTAAGAAAACAGGTTTAACAAGTACAAAAACTGTTAAATTTAAATCAGATACTAATAAAATTGATATTAGATGTATTAGAATGGATTGTCCTTTATCAGCAGAAGAAATTACATGGCCAGATCTAGGAGAATTACATATTAATAATAAAAAAATAGCTGAATTTATTCCATTGGCTTAATAGAGTTGTTAACATAAACGTAAAGATGAGAAATTGATATTTACA